>BPTQ01000007.1:104660251-104786629 GCA_019973895.1 Chrysanthemum seticuspe
CCGGCCACAATACAAGACCAAGGAGGAATCATCATATTTTTTCAAGACAAGATTTTTAACAATCTAGATATCACTCTTGATTAGGTTTTGAAATAAAAACCAAGAGTATTTAGGCTTAACCTTGTCACTTACACCTCTTCATTATCACTAGTAAGCATGTTTTCATCATTTTTATGTTTCCTCTTCATTTTCATATGTTTCTTATCATTTTTGGAGCTTATATGCATGTTATGTGATTTATACCATTTTCTTATGATTTTTGAGTTATAAATATAATTATGGTCATCCTATAAATATTCCCATGGTATTCTTTGGTATTGATGGTGATTAGGAACCCATGACACCCTAAGAAGGTGTATGGTAGGATTAGATTAGTTTGGAGTTGATTTGAAGGGATTAGAATAGGTTTTGTCCGAGAAAAACTATTTTCGATAACTATATTTTAAGGTTCTGTCCTTGAAACGAATTTCTGGAAAAACCCACTGATGGTACGACATTTTGGCCTTGATATTTAGAAAATATACTTTAAAACGAATCCGTGGCCTTTTGAACGGATAAAAACGGAGTTATAACGAAGCCGTGGTGAATTTTTAAAGTTTGACGACGAAACGTACACTTTTCAGAAAATTCAGCTTTGCTGTTTTTAGTATTTTCGGGTCAAAAACGAGCCTTAAGCTTCACAAATTATTTCGACTTATCAAAAATATATCAGTTTACTTCGATACGAAGCTAAGGACATATTTTACGTAGAAAACGGATTTGAAACGACAAATATATGCACGTTTTTATAAAGTTGCCGTAACTATTATTTTCTGAAAAATTATATTATTTCTACGATTCAAGTATTTCATTAGCTGTAAGGGCTATGTTTGCGGCAGTTTTTAACTATGATGCAAAACTTTTTGGAACAAATTGTCTTTTAGTAAAATCAAGTTCACCGGCCATATTTTTCAAAACAAAAAGCCGTTTGTCAAGCGGAGTCATAATAAATTATTTACGGATGTTCAAACTTGGCCGAAACTCATTTTCTGCACACAATTAGCAAAAACCACCATCTTTAACCTTTGATATCTTTATGATCGAGACCTTTTGAACGAAAACTCCTGAACTGAAACTTTTAGATATCGATACAAACTTTCCAAAACCATTGAGTTCGTTCTCTAACGATCGACGTACACCGTTTTACGACCACTTTTCCGGAGCCATTTTTGTTAATTTCATGATTTTTCCGCCGACATTGTTTTACGACGAAAAGTGATAATTTCACCAAAAATCATTATAAAACCATTGTAGGATGACATTTTGACGTAAAAACATGTAAAGTCACTTTTGATTGGTCGAGACGTCAAAAGAGTATTTTCGTCGACGAGTAATATTTTCAAAACCCGTAAATGGTATAAATAACATACGAAGTGCATGCATAACATTACATTGCAACTCATTACATATCATATCATTCGTAATAGGTCATTTACGAGATTCACGCTATACCTCAGTGTATCCACTTTTGCCATCGCATTATTGTCTATGTGAGTTTTCATAGCCCCTGCTTTTATACGTTTTGAATTACTTTTGGGGGAGATACATGCTCAAACTGTTTTCATTTACTTTCACAAGTACATTAACTTTTATGGATTACCGTGAGTTTTCATAGCCCCTACCTTTACTTGCTTTCATAACTGTTTTGGGGGAGATACATGCTCATCATCTTTTATGACATTCATATCTATTTGCAAACTACATGCTTCACCAAACTTAAAGTTTAGTCATATCCTATGTGATTATCATTGGACTGAATGTCTTGGGATTATCATTGTGCTGAATGTCTTGGGATTATCATTGGACTGAATGTCTTGGGATTATCATTGTGCTGAATGTCTTGGGATTATCATTGTGCTGAATGTCTTGGGATTATCATTGACTATACATATCTTGGCAATGGGTTGTGAACACACAGGTTGCAAGTTTTGTATGGGCGGGACTTGGAACTGAGTGGATTCACAATGCCTTTGCTGCATAAACGATTTCTAAAGGCTTTACATTTCAAAACAAGCTCTATGAACTCACTCAACCTTTGTGTTGACACTTTTAGCATGTTTTATCTCAGGTATCTAAGGCATTCACTTCATGGCATGCATTTGGACACATCATGGAGTCGTGGTGACGACGCGTCTCACTTGGGTTTTACGTACTTTAAAACATCGTTTGAATTGTAACAAACTTATTTCCGCACAAGTTGATTTACATTTGGGACCTACTTTGTAAACTCTGATTATTTTATTAAATCAAGCGATGTATTTTCCAAACGACACTTTAGGTCGTTCAATATAACTGTGATTGTGGTGCTATGACAGTCAATCCCCAGGAATTCCATTCCGCTGCAAAACAGGTAATTTGGGGGTGTGACAAATGCCTTTATAACTTGGTCTTTGTACCTTTATAACTTGGTCTTTGGACAAGATTTATGATTCATGCTAAAGAAGGAACGTTAACCACACTAAAAGAAATACGAGCCAGGCGAGTCATAAAACTTGCAATTTTCTTTCACTATATATACACTTACAGCTTATAAATTACGTATAGAAGTGAACAATGTCACATACAAATACTAACAAATACCACCAAGTTTCAAACGGTACAACAAACATCCATCATTTACAACCCGGGGCATCAAAGTTCGGAAACTGCAAAAACTTGATGGATAAAGGGGCGATAGAGACAGGATAATTCACCTTCACCAAGGCGGGTCTGAGGATTGGGATGATGTCGCACCTGTCTTAAAGGTAACACAGTTATAAACTTTGGCATGAAAAGGTAACCAACTACTAAAACCAACTTCGTTGGGGCATGAAAGAACTATACTGGTAATGGTTTAAGATGAGCTTAAATTGATATTTTTGTGCGTTGGTTAGCTTGAATCATAATTTTTTAAGCTTAGATGGTTTTTTCAAGTTGAGAAAAGTTGGTACCTAAATTGTAAGTTAACTGAAGTTGGTTATCATCTCATATAATTAGCCACGTAAATTAATCTGAGAAGAAAACGTGAGATGAGAAGAAAAATGCGTGATTGAATCCTCTAGAGGAGTCCTCACTACTACTTTTGTTCTTGAGAATTTATAATCAATGTGACTCGAGCTTTTTCATTTTTTGCAGAATATGACAAAGAAAACCCAAAGATAATCACAAAATGCGAACATCACTTTCACTTGTCGTGCATTCTTGAATGGATGGAAAGAAGTGATACATGCCCTGTTTGTGATCAGGTTGGTCTAAGTTCCACTTTGTAAGGTTAGTACTATTTAAGTGGCCTAATATGTTTTTCAGACTATCTTGCACCTTTTATCATTATTTGAATAAACATGAAAATTCCAAAATTTAAAATATGGGAATGTTGTTATTAACATCATTTGTTTATTTAATGGACGGGTTTTGACAGCGTATTAAAGAAACATTGGAAAAATAAGCAATTTTATAAAAAATAGCAAAACTCACCGCTCCCTTACCAAACGACTACAAAACACCAAAATACTCATCGTTCGCCGCTTCAAAAGCTTCGTGCCAAACATACCCATAGGGGGTGTTTGGCTAACTACATAAAATATGTGTTTCTTTTCTTTAATTAAATCTTAACCGTTTCATGGATTATGGTAACATCAATTATAGATCTTAACCGTTTCATTTTACTTTTAATTACTTTTTAGTATATATTTGTTCTACTAAATCCAAAAAATAAAAACCACAAGTCATACCCGTCCATCGGACGGGTTTTGCCACTAGTTAAATATATATATATATATATATATATATATATATATATATATATATATATATATATATATATATATATATATATATATATATATATATCGATAATAATCCATGCCAAACATGCATGTTTTCATAGATTTAACATAACAATTTATTTACGTTGTCACAAGATCGCATACAATTCCATGTCACATAACAATTTATTCATGAATATATCACGTAACCAATATATTAATTCTAGGTTTCGATATAGATAACATAACAATTATAATTAACCCCTAAAACAATTTTTAACAAAAATCGACTAAAAAAAATTTAGGGTTTCGACCCATAATTTTTTTTTAATTCGATCCATAAAAAAATTTAAAACAATTAGGGCAAATGCCCTAATCCCAAAATTAGGGTTTACATAATCATAACCAAAACCCTAGAAAAATCATATCAAACAACATACAATATTCGTTGTTTTATGTGTTTAGTAATTAATAACTATATTAAACCTAGCTCTGATACCACAGTTGGAATTATATAACATGACAATCATATATAAAACACATAAAACATCAAAGAAATATGCGGAAGCGTAAAGGAACGTATAATGAATAATTAATTAACTAAAGCATAAAGTATCCGTACCTTTCTTGATTCTAGCCGAACAAGAATCAAATCCACAAACTTGCAATTGGATGAACCCTAATTAGAGTTTATAGGATTATGTGAATTACCCCTTACCGATTTTGTAATTCAATCCAAGAATACTAACAATAATGTGTTAGTACCACTTTCTTGTACACACGTACTATACCGAATTAAAGGAATGCTAGTTTTAATTAAACAAAACAATTTGCAGTGGTCTTCCAATGTAATGAATGATGAAGTTTCACCACCTAGCCTTGTGATCTTCCATGTTGGAACAAAATTGCTAGCAGTGTAAACTTCCCAATCAATAATAGGATGTCGAATTTGCAGTGGTTCTGGATTAAAGTCTCTGTCTTCAATCACAATCATTCCAGTCATCTGTTCTTTAGTGAACTTCTCAGTAGGAACCTCCTTCTCAGTAGACTTTGTAGGATCTTCATCAACCTTAATCTTCTTAACAGTTTGAGAATCACTAACTTTGGCCTTTCTCTTCAATCTAGGAATTCTTCTTTCTTCTTCTTCAGAACCCATTGGAATAAAAGATTTATCTTGTTTTACAGTTCTGTAGTAAGCCCTTTCAACTTGATCATCAGACATTCCTTTAAATTGATGCTTTTTCCAATTACCAACATGACAGCAATAAGTCTTCATATATGCAAGTATTTGTGCCTTGGTTGGTTGTCTTGGTTTCTTCTGACCCTTTTTGACTGAAATAATCACATCTTCAAGTGCTTGATTGTTCTTCATCATAATAAAATCCTTCAACTGAGTTGTTCTTTGTTTCTCAGTTAAGGATGCATCAGCAACAAGGTCAATTGCCTTTTTCTTGATTTCAACATTATTAGCAATCAAGAATTGAATATCTTCTTCAGTAGGAACATAACCAAACTCTGGAGCTTTCTCTTTCATAACGGTAGGTTGGACAGTGGAAATTGAATCAGTATCTTCCATTCTATCCAATCTTTTAGCTTCTAAAAAGCTTGCAACTTCCATTTCTTTCAATCTTTTGTTTTCAGCAACTGTCTTAGCAATTTGATCTTCTGAAATCTTCTTAGCAAGTTCTCTATCATGATCAATCTGAACTTGTCTTTTCTTTGAAATCTTACTTTTAGGTTGCTGTATATCTTCCATAACTGCTTTACCCTTGTCTGTCTTTAAAGTATCAAATTCTTCACTTGCAGTGGCAAGAATTGGCTCTGCAGTGGAAATATCATCAGTGGTAAAATCAGTTGCAGTTTGGAAAATGTCTTGATCTTCAAGTTGCTCTCCATGAATGTCAGCTTCCTTTGTTCCTTTACTTGTATCTCCTTCATCTTCAAAATCAATTTTCCTCCCCTTAGTATCAGCACCTGTTTTCCTCCCCTGATTGGGTGAATTACCCAAATCATGATCAGCTGAATCACCATCAGTAGGTGAGGATGAAGATGAAATCACCATCTTTGCAGTCTTCGTGTGCTTTTTCAACCTCTGCACCTCCTCCTTTAAGGCCTGAATCTCTATCTGTAACAGTTGAACATCCTTGGCATGCTGCTTCTTGATTTGAGCCAAAGACTTCTGTAGAGATCCAACCTGCTTTGCTAACTTGGTACACAAAACCTTCAATTCCAATTGGTTCCCACTGTCCTCATCACTTCCAACTGTGTTACCTGTTGGGAGAGGTGAATCATGGGATACAGGTTCAGATTCCTCCCTAGTTGGACTAGGTTAAAGTCTAGAACCACCACTGCTTGTTCCTAGACCATAAGGTTCAGTAACTTGCCGTGTTGTCATGAGAGGAGTTGACTTTTTAGGCCTTCTCTCATAGGTTCTTGAAACTGGTGGGGTATAATCAATGTTTGGAACATTAATTATGAGTGTGTTTTGTTCAGTTGAAATTTTAGCAAGCATTTGGGGTAGAAGAGGTGTAACAATCAGATTGCCATCTTTGTTCAAATTTTGAAAAACTTTAGGCTTTAGGCAACTGATTGGATAAACATTAATATGGGGTTGCAGTTGAAACTTATTTAGCACTGCTTGCACAAACCTTGGATACATTAAAAATTTTGTTTTACTCTGTACATTGCCTTTCATACTTGTAAAAATATAATTTGACCAATTGAAAATCCTATCAGTAACAAGACAAACCAAAGGGTAAGCCATGGTTGAACTAAATTGCTCATAAGATGTCTTCTTTGGACTGAGACAATGCAACAGAGTATGAATCAAAAATCTCCATTGGGGACAAAAACCACTCTTTTTGAAAGTAGCCTTTTTGTCAGTGGTATCATACCCCATGGATGATAAAGTATCATGAATTTCAGGCATAGGTAACGAGATGAGACCATTGAGATCACCCAAGTGAAGTACTCTCGTCAAGGATGCCTCAGTAACATCTATAGTTACCCCATCTACAGTGGCTCTTAGAGCATCCACTGTTTCATGTGTATCTCCAATCTCAAGTGTTATGAACTTAGCAGTAGCCCAAAACTGTTTGATTTGAGAGATATAGATTGTGGGTTTTAAAAGCAAAGCATACCTTATATGTGTGGTATTGAGAAAGTCCACAATCTCATGAAAAATAGGGCCACTCTTCTCGTTAGACTTTTGTAGGTAGGCCACTAGGTTGTGCTCATTTGCAAAGTTCAAAGATGCCATAGAAACTTTTGATGAAAAAAAACGATATTATGTCAGTAAGAATTGAAGAAATAACTAGCCAATTGAGATAAAAAAAATATATAGGGTTAGGGTTTAGAATTGTTGATCAAGAAAAATTATCTTTTAGAAAGTATTATAAGATGGAAAGAAGATAATTTCCTTTAATATTTTAACCCTATATATAACAAACAGTGGTAACTTTCAACGGCTAGTAAAAAATTTGTTACTGACACAATCAGTTATAACGGCTAGAACTACAGTGGTAAAATAACACTGTCAGTGGAAACTGTGAACTAGCAGTGATAATTTTTCACAAAAATTTCAAAGAGCAGTGGTAAAGATAATCATTTAAAAACTTAACTGCTCTTATCATAGTTTTTAGCAAACTACCAGCTATCAACGGATTTGATATGTCTTTACCATGAGCCGTTTGCTATGGACTAGCCAACTCTTAATCATAAAGAATATGGTGAGTTGATAACCATATAGTTTTTGGTAAACTATCAACCATAAACGGATTTGTCAAGTCTTTACCAGTAGCCGTTTGCTCTGGACTAGTTGATTCTTATGTGTATTAGACATGGTGAATCAATAACCATTTATTGTATATCTCAGATATACACCTTTTAACTCCAACTCCTCATCAAAACATGATATACAAACTCATACAACAATTGCATTACCCTACAGCCTCCCCTCAACACCAGAAAACATCTATGGATTAAGCATTCCAAGACTTGTTACCAAGTACTGAAATCTTCCCACATCAAGATCTTTTGTTAATAAATCAGCATAGTTGTCATCAGTATGAATTTTGACAACTTAAATTAGTCCCTTTTCATAGCAATCACGAATGAAATGGTGTCTAATTTCAATATGTTTGGTCTTTGTGTGTTGAACAGGATTCTTTATGATGCAAATGGTACTGCTATTGTCAATATGTATGATGGTATTCATGAAATTGTACCCATAGTCCAAAAGTTGATTTTGAAGCCATAGAACTTGAGCACAGCAACTTGCAGCAGCTATATACTCTGCTTTAGTTGAAGAATTAGCCACCATTGTTTGTTTCTTGCACTGCCATGACACTAACCTGTTGCCAAGAAATTGACATCCACCAGTTGTAGATTTTCTATCCAAGCTAGCTCCAGCACAGTCACTATCTGAGTATGTAACCAGATCTAAAGGAGAATATCTGGAGTACTACAATCCCAGAGTAGGAAATGCTTTAAGGTATCTGAAAATCTTCTTCAGAGCAGTCAAGTGAGAGAACTTGGGAGTAACTTGAAACCTTGCACAAGCACACACAACAAACATAATATCTGGTCTAGAGGATGTAAGATACATCAAAGAACCAATCATAGACCTATACATGTGCACATCAACAGCTTCACCACTATTTTCCTTAAGGTGTAGATGTGTAGTCTTGTCTGCAGGAGTGCTGGATGACTTTGCATCAGTAAACTTGAACTTCCTTAGTATCTCAGCCACATATTTATCTTGATTAATGAAAATACCATCTGGCTTCTGGAGTACTTGAAGTCCTAGAAAGAATGTGAGTTCACCCATAGAACTCATCTGAAATTCTTCTTTCATCAGTTTCTCAAAATCTTTGCACATCTCTGGCTTTGTAGATCCAAAAATGATATCATCAACATATACTTGGACAAGCAAGATATCATTCTTGTCTTTCTTGATGAACAAAGTTTGATCCACTCTGCCTCTATGAAACCCATTTGTAATAAGATAAGTAGTTAAGGTTTCATACCATTTCCTTGGTGCTTGATGCAAGCCATACAAAGCTTTAACTACCCTATAGAATTTGTTAGGATAATCAGGGTCTTCAAAGCCTGGAGGTTGTGAGACATAAACCTCCTCATCTATCTGCCCATATAGAAAAGCACTTTTTACATCCATTTGATATACTTTAAAGCCCATAAAAGATGCATAGGCTAAGAACAACCTAATTGCTTCAATCCGTGCAATAGGGGCAAACACTTCTTCATAGTCAATACCCTCCTCTTGAGTATAACCTTGAGCCACAAGCCTAGCTTTATTTCTGATAACTATTCCCCTCTCATCTTTCTTGTTTCTAAACACCCATTTAGTACCTATTACCTTCTTGCCAGAAGGCAAATCACAAAGCACCCATACCTTTTGAAGCTTAAATTGGAGCAGCTCTTCTTGCATTGCTTCCACCCAACTTTCATCTTCAAGTGCCTTGTAAACATTCTTTGGCTCTATTTGTGACAGAAAGCACATAAACAGACACTCATTCTTGCCTTCATGAATTTTAGATTCATATATTTTACTTATGAATCCATGAACATCAGGAAACCTTGTTTGTCTTCTAGTCTTCACATGTGAATAGACATCCCCAATCACATTTTCAAGAGGATGTGATTTATGAACAGTGGTGTGGGGAGTCTGAGGAACTGCAATCTCACTTGGCATATTTGAAATTTCAACATCATTGGCTTGAGCTTCTATATTAACTGGAGTGGTGATTCCCATATCTGGTGTTGCAGTGGAAACACTTTGCCGAACAGTGGAATCTGAATTTCCACTGCTTTAAGAATTTTCAGCATTCAAATGACTATTTCCTTTTTTTCCCAAATCACTAGAAGGATGAGCAACTCCAGTTTTCTGTACATCATTATTATCTGCATAGTCCCAAAGAGGTAGACTGAATTCATCAAGATCATCTGCATCCTCTTTGCTTGATTCATCATCATCAAGAAACTCTTCTGAACCTGCAAAACCAAAAGAAGATGTTCATGTAGAAACAGGCACATAATTCATAGTATCTGTTAGAGAATCAAGATCAAACAATCTTTCTGGACCAGTTCCTTTGACATTGACTTTGTTTTCCAGGAACTCAACATGCAGATTCTCTTCAATCTTTTGGGTTCTTAAGTTGAATACTCTGAAAGCTTTACTAACCATGGAATACCCAACAAAATACCTTTCATCAGCCTTTTCATCAAACTTGCCCAGATAATCTAAGGTATTGAGAATAGATACATGATACCAAAATGGTCTCATGAAGTCAAGGGTAGGTGGTCTTCCCCTAAACAATTCATAAGGTGTCTTGTTCTTTGTAATTACAACTAAAACCCTGTTTTGCACATAGCATGCAGTGTTAACTGCTTCAGCCCAAAAAGTAATTGGCAATTTTGAATCGGCCAACATGGTTCTAGCAGCCTCTATCAATGTCCTGTTTCTCCTCTCAGCAACACTATTTTGTTGAGGAGTTCTAGCCACACTAAATTCTCTTTTAATACCTTTATCTCTGCAAAACTCATCCATAACTCTATTCTTGAATTCGGTTCCATTGTCACATCTAATGATTTTAACTTTCATATCATATTGGTTTTCTACTTCTGTGATAAATATCTTGAGGATGCCAGTTGTTTCATCCTTAGTTCCAAGAAAGAAAACCCATGTAAATCTGCTAAAATCATCAGTCACCACTAGGCAATATTTCTTTAGATTCAAGCTGCTCACTGATGTAGGACCAAACAAGTCCATATGTAACATTTTAAGTGGCTGAGCAATAGATTTAACCAACTTTGACCTGCAAGAAGCTCTGTGTTGTTTGCCTTTAAGACAAGCCACACAGGTTTGATCATTTTCAAATCTTTTCTGAGGTAAACCTCTCACTAAACCATCTTTGACAATCTTGTTAATGGTTTTGAAGTTGACATGACCAAGTCTTCTATGCCATAACATGGATTCATCCACTGTGGCTTTTTCAAGCAAGCAAGCATAATCATCTTTAGCTACAATGTTGTTCATATCAAAGCTATAGAGATTTCCTTTTCTAGGAACTTTAAAAAGTATCTGACTTTCATCAGGCATCTTAAAGTCCTTAGAAAGAACAAAGCACATATCTTTGGTAAAAAGAACATTGTTCATCTTGTCGCACATTTGTGACACACTAAAAAGATTGTACTTAAGCTCTTTTACATAGTACACAGGTTCAAAGTCCAAGTTACCAGTTTTAATGACACCTTTACCAGCAACTTTTCCATTTACTCCACCTCCAAAGCTGACATACTGTCCATCATATTGCTCAAAATCAGAAAGATAGGACTTGTTGCCAGTCATGTGCCTTGAACACCCACTATCTGTATATCCTTGATCTGATCTTTTTGTCCTTGGATGTTCCTGCACATATGAGTAAAGAGTTAGTTTCTTTTGGGGATCCAAGCCATGATTGACTTGGATCTGCCTCGTGTATCAATATAGTTAAATCTATCAAAGGTCATTGATACACCATTGGGATTGGTTGTAGTGGTGTTTCCTTTAGGTTTCCATTCCTAGCGTGCTGAGGCCTTTACAGCATTGCCCATGTCCCCCCTTTTCATATTAAGAACCCTTGCAGTGGTAACTTTTGTATGAGCAATGGAAACTGCTGGTTTCCTTTTAGGTACCCACTTTTGATTATTATTAATCTTTTTAGCATGAAAGGTTCTTTTTCCTGTTTGTGCAGATTTTGCAAAAGTTGTTTTGTAATTTGCACTTTTAACAGGTGACTTAGGGTGAGCAGTGTTTAAAGTTTTTGCATTGGCAAACGTTTTGAAGCCACTTCTAAGTTGAACTGCTCTTGGGACCATGTTGTAATTTGAACTAGGGTGTACATTATGTTGATTTTTGTTAGACTCCACCCTTTTCTTCCCATAGACTTCCCTTCTCCCAACATGATAGTCACAATAATCATGTAAATGATTAAAACTACCACAGATATAGCATGCCTTATTGTTCATAACAAAATCACTACCTAGTTGTTGAGATTTAACATGATTCCAAATCCTCTGGTTACCCCTAGGAGTTGTAGGCTTGTTCCTATACATCTCAGCATACTTTACAGTTGGTCTAGGTTTATTAACTGTTTTCCTAGGTTCCTCTATAATAGTATTAGCAACTTTTGGGAGAGAAGTCTCTACTTTCTTTTTATCATTTTCATCAACAACTGATGAGTCACTAGCACTCTCAAACACATCATTTTCTAGCTTACTCTCTTCCTCACTCTTCACAACTGTTTCCTTTAAAGGACCATATTCTCTTTCAAGATCCTTAAAATCTTCTATGCTAGTATGAGCTAAATCTATACCTCGAGGTGATGGAACACCTCTTAGTGGTGGTAGCACTGTATTATAACCCATACCAGACATAGCTTTATTGTATATTTGAGCATTCCAAATTTTATCAATTTGCTTAGACTGATAATAACATGTGTCTAAAGTTAAATTGACATTTTCAGTTTTCTGCTTAAGTTTATCAAGTTCCTTTTGGTATGCCTCATTCACAGCTGTAGTAAAATCTATCTCTCTCCTAATAAGAATCATATCATCATTATATTTTGCCTCATTAGCCTGATAATGCTCTATTTTCTTTTCTAAAACTGTCATAGCTCTCCTAAGATTAGACACAGTGTAATTAGCATTATATAAATCTTGTCTTTCATTTGAGTATAAATCATTAAGCCTTTCAACTTCTTTAGCAGCCCTACAAGTTTTAGAACAACTATCAGAGTTTTGTACCTCAGAATCAGAAAAAGCTATAAGAGCAACTTCAGCTGAAACAAGAGCAGCATCTGTGTGTTCTTCTTCAAGATCATCAGCCATGAAACTCCAATCATAGCTCACACAATCAATAGCCAACATTGCCTTTGGTTCTTCCACAGTTGGTCCCTTCTTTTGCTTGTACCATGTAGACCTGTTGTCCTTGGCCTTTGGTCTTCTACATTCTCTAGAAAAATGTCCAAACTTGTGGCAGTTAAAGCACTCCACTTTCTTCTTATCAAAGCATGCAGTATCATCACCATTAATGTGGATAGGCTTGCCAGTCTTCTTATAGAATTTCTTAGCCCTCATGCTAAGAAGAGCTATCTGCCATTTTATATCCATCTCCTCCAAGTCATCTTCATCTATTTGCTCTATGTCTTCATGAGTTAAGAGAGAGCCATCAACTTGTGTGGAGATAAAAGCATAAAAGGTAGGATCTCCAATACTAGCAGCCTTCTTCTTTGATCCTGCAGTGGCAATATTCACATTGCCAGTGGAAACTTTAGAACCTACAGTGGCAATATCATCATCACTTTCATCATCAGAAACATCACTGTCAACAGAGGTTGACAACAATGCCAAGCCACTAGAGCTTGTACCAAGTTTCCCTGCCTTCTTTACCTTTGCTCAATTAATTTGAAGTTGTTGTACAGATCATTGAGCTTCATTGTTTCAATGTCTGATTTGTTTTCCCAAACAGTGAAATTTGTTCGAAACTCTGAAGGTAAACTTCTTAAAAACTTCAAATTTAGGTCTTCCTTTTCAACCTCAATGCCAAACACAGTTAGCTGTGTAACAATCTTCTGAAGCTTGGTAAAAATGCTATCAAATGAGTCATTGCTTGAAGCAGTGAAGTTTTCATAGCTTTGCTTCAACAATGTCTTTTGAGTCTTCTTAGTAGCATCATTACCACCAAACACTGAGCAAATTTCTTCAAATAATTCTTTAGCAGTCTTAAACTTGCTGAATGCTATGATCTGGTCTCTGGGAAGAGTCATCAGCAATAGAATTCTAGCCTTAAGATCATTCTTCCTCATTGCCTTTTCAACATTGGATTCAGGCACCGAAACTTTCACAACATCTGTTTCTCCAACCATCACAGTACTAGTCACGGGCTTGAAAGACTCACCAAGTTGAATGATCTCCCATAGAGCATAGTCCTGTATGAGGAAGTATTGCTCAATCAATATCCTCCACATCTCAAACTCATTAAGCTTAAGCTTAGGGAGTCTGGGTGTAGAAGAAGAGTTTGATTGGTTGTTTTCCATCTCCATTGAACTGAGTGAGTGAGTTAAGCAAATTCTTTAGATCTTCTAAAACAAAATACCAGAACCTTTGCTCTGATACCACTTTATGGATCTGGGACACTCTCCTTGTGTCAATGATATTTTGTATAATATTATCAAGCAAGCGGAATTTACTTAAGTAATACTTAGAAGACGAATTATATGATGTAATGAGAATGAACACAAGTTAACACAAAACTCAAGCTCCAATATTATTAATGAAATAATACGAGTGATCTTAGTATCACTAGGGTTACACCTTGAAGCTTTCGTAGGTAAAACTAATGTGTAAACATACATACCTAAGACAATCACCTAGGATCTCCTTTTATACAACAAGGAGTCCTTTACAAGATAAGTATAAAGCTAACATTATAGAATATACACACAATCTATTCTATACTTATCTAGACGCGTTTAACTAAACTTAAACTAATAGCAGTGGTAATAATGAACTGGCAGTGGGAATACGTTTCCACTGCTAGTGTTAATCCAAGCAGTGTAAACCACAACTATCCATGATAACAAATTATTCCCAACACTCACCCATTTTACTTATTTTACAGGTAGCTCTGACTCATGGACCAGACAATATTAAGCCACAAATAAAACAAACTGACGAGAATGGCTATTTATGCTTTGAGGTACTTCTCATACTTTGTGCTTATATTGAGAGAAAATATGGATAAGTACATCAATTTGGTATACACTTTGAGGAGCAGAAGCAACCATTAAAATGATAGGTGCACACATATTTAAAGTCTATTTTACTATGATATGGTTAGAGTTCATATTTTACATGTCTACTCAATTGTAGTCATACCCCTTATATATACCATGAAGCAACCATGTAAAGTGAAGGATGAAGATGGAGTTTTGGTCTCTGGTAATGTTGGGTTTCTATTGCTGCTGTTTTAATTTAAATACCTTGAAGTGTACTAATTCTGAAAAATGTGTAGTTGTGACCGTTTTGTAATCAGAATAATTGAACTAAACAGGATGCTCAAACTTTTGGAAATATTTTTTTTGGTACATCTTGACCAAACAAGGAAAAGAAGCCGCTTGCGGTTGTCTATCGAGATAATGAATGGCTGATTCTACAGAGAGTCTTGCGGCTATTAATAAAATATCTGGTACCCCGTAATACAACCAGTTTGCACACATGCACAGTCTATTGAAGACTCACCACTTTAGTGTGCTTCCTTGAAACAGAAGAAAAAGATCAGTGTATATTCTTATTGATACTTCCCATGATAGACTGATACGCATGATTTTGAAGGTTCAGGTTACAATTTTTTTCCTTTTAATATATGTATTTTCACTTTGCAACTCAATTTGTGATAATGGGTGACTCTTTATAGTGGGTTCACACACAAAGGGAATGAGTCAAAAACAGTCATCGGGTGTTACTGATAATTTTGTACAGTATCCTGCTGTTGGATCGTTTGGGTAGTATCAACCTGGTTGTGTAACATTTGTACTATTTCTCACGTATCCTGAACCTGACTCATTCAATCCGTAATGCGTTGGCACAATATATAGGTTAAGCATGTTAAACGGGTTAGCGAGTAGACCCATTTAATTTAATCCGTGTGACTGGTTTAACCACTATAAAGATAGATTTATTTATTTATTTAGAAGAGATGTTTTGGGTATTAGTTGATGCGTTGTCTCATAAAATCTTTGAGTTTCAGTAACATTTAAATTGGTATGACTAATATATCTATGCACATGGTTAGTTTTGGCGAGGTACCCTTGGGGGAGCCAAATCAGCATTCTTGGATCGCCAGCTGAAAGGTGAAATCACATTTTTGATCGAAGGAAAGGTAATTTTTGAAGTTGAAACCCCATCAGAGGATCAACTGGAAAACAAATTGATAGAGTTGATCTCCAATGGGCATACTCTTTCTACAGTAAGAATGTCTTTCACTTAGCTGGTTTACTTTTCCATCTTCCTATATCACATTAACTTAATACGATGTAAAAGTGGCTAGATGGGTGGGTTGAAATAAGTTGGATTGGGTTGACCCGCATCGCATTTGATCACTTATTACTTTATCTTAAATAATGCATTGAGCATTTATTACCAAAAACTATGGTATTGAAATAGTAACTCAGATATGTGCACAACACCAGATATGTATATATTAGTATAGCTTATGAAAATTTGTTACACGTATGTCCTCCTCACACACTGTTTTTCTGCAGCTACTGTTTTAAGGCTTTCATTTACGATGACACTGGAGGTGTATCGTTAACATGTTTCAGCCCAAAAGCAAACTCAATGGTGAAAGACTAAAATGAAGTAATGCAGGAACTGGAACACAAAAACCATACAAAATTTCAAAAGAATTGAAATAAGAAGGCACAACACGTTTTTTTCAACTGCATTTCAAAAATGACTGCACAAAGGAACGACCAAAGTTCATCCTTGATACAATCATGGACAACATGCAGCTCTTAATAACAGCACCAGTTAATGTTACTGCTGATTTAGGTGCAATCAGATGAACTGAATGAATCTCAAAGTTAACTGAAGGAGGATATACGACTGTAAGCCAACAAGAGTACATTAGATGATTGCATGAACTTAAAGATGAGATTATGCGATCTTGGAATTCTGACGATTGTGTGCTATCCATCATGTATGTTTTTGTTTGCGTAGCAGTAGGATACATCTTATGAAGTTCTACGGAACATGAAATACAAGGATTAGTAATGTTTTTTTTGAAGATGGTACCAAGTATACATTGAATATTGGATTTACTCTAAGCAAGTTTATATGTAGCTACAGATACGCTTCATCTGAGTGATCACCTTTTGCTTCTGTTCCCATTTGTCATATCACCTACGATATACAACTTGGGAAGGTAGCCGCCTGAAGATTTTTGATGGCTATGGTGAGGATTTATTGTATGCCCTTTTACTGCAAATTGTGGTTTATATAAGAAATATTATAACTTATTCTACTACGTAAATTTTTGTATCCCAGGCCACTAGGATTGGTAATTGATGTACAAGTGATGTTGCTAAATTACGGACACCTGACGGCCGTGACAAGTGTTATCTGGATCCTGACCCACATGTCAAATTTTAGATTCTTGCAATTGTGTTGAGGTTTATTGTCAAGAGCATGATTTTGACGACCACATCACGGTATTGCGGCTCTTTTACAGTATCAATTCGTCCATATCCGACATGTGTCACGGTGTAAAAAATGCACTCAGGTATTCTCCAAATGACAGTCGAGCTTGGTTGCCCCGAAATCAATGCTACCTGTGTAAACTATATGGAAGCATCTCCATGGGAGGATGCTGAGGAGGAAGCAGTTTTAAAAATTATTCCGGGGTTAGGTTCTTTAGCAGAATCAATCCTTGCACGTGTCCAGCATGTGAATCCGAAAACAATAGCTAAAATTTTTCTCTCAGCCACTATGTTTGCTACGTCACTGCTGCCACCTACGCTGGTAGATTTAAAAACCTCGGCACAGGAACAAATTTACTGAAGACGATGATGCTCCATTGTTAATGGCTGATGACGATATTAAATTAATAATGAGACAAAATTTTAAGGGACTATTAACAAGATTTAATAACATACTGAATTCAGCTTGTGAAACAGGGGAAATGAATCAGTTTCAATGCTTTTTGGTAGGCATGTCAGAGATATTTGATGAAATTGGAATGATTAAAACGTAAAAGATTTCATTTAGAATTGGATAGATGCTTTGGAAAACATAGTTAAGGCTATTGACCGTGTAAGTCAACAAGCTGCAATGATTGAGACGAAGCTAAAGGTAATTGATGTAACTTCTAAGGTTTTGGAGGAAAATTATTAATACAAAAATGTGATTTTACCTACCGCAAAACGTCTCCATATGGTGCGAATTTGGCTTCCATTTGTGGGGATTTTGAAGCCTTCATTTGATTCTTTAACAATTGATGAAAATGACTGTCCATAATTAAGATGGATAGTGATATATGGGCATATGGCAATCTTTGTAGTCTGCAATATTGCTTCAATAATTCTTGTGTTACCATCTAAAGACCAGGCAGAGATTTTGAGTGAATGGTTGCAAAATAAACATGTTCAGTATCCGGATCTTACAGAGGTATTTGAGGTGTGGTGTTATCG
Source organism: Chrysanthemum seticuspe (assembly GCA_019973895.1). Classification (NCBI taxonomy): domain Eukaryota; kingdom Viridiplantae; phylum Streptophyta; class Magnoliopsida; order Asterales; family Asteraceae; genus Chrysanthemum; species Chrysanthemum seticuspe. The sequence goes on from BPTQ01000007.1 coordinate 104,678,283, forward strand.
ATCCAAAGCTGCTAATAGAAGACTTGCACATATAACGAGCTCTAATGGTATGATAAAAATGCTATAACCCGTGTAAGACAGCCTAAATTTATGTTGCATGTTATGTTATTTCATTATCATTTATATGTTTATTACTTTGTTGATGCATTCATGTACATCTCAACTAATGATTTATATGAAGTGAAAAAAACACATGACTAATGATTTATATTTCAAATTATCGTGTCTTAGAAGTTAATATTGATCAAATTATGTTACTTGCAAAACATTATGCACGATAGTAGCACTAAAGAACAATGAACTGGATACGGCAAGTGACCTAACGAAACTTTTTTTTAAAGCATTCATTGGTAAGAATATTAATGATTTGAAAAAATACATATTAATATCATCTAACTTGAATTATAATCGCTACCAACATCCTATGCACGTCAAAAACAATCTTTGGAATATCAATGAAGAATCTTTTACTAAATGCTAATGACTAGAAAATTATTACTTTATGAGATTTTGCGTGAATAATGAAAGATAATTTTAAATCTAAATTTTATCCAAAAACAATAAATGAATAAAAACATATATACATAATATATCATATTTTTATTTAAGCAAGAATAATCATTTGCGACACGTTAATTTGCATCAGTGTGATTCATGTAACTTTTGTCAGGGTCCTGGTATTACGTGTGGCCATATATTTTCGCTATTAAAAACAGGTTTCTTGAACAAAAAAAAGGATTAAGGTTTTGTTTTTGGTTTCCACTGACATCATGGTAATAATTACACTAAAAATGGTTAGAAAAAGCATAGAAATTACATAACGTGTAGCAGTTCAAATGGTAGTTTTAGTAACGACTTTGTTCCTGAAGAAAATTTTGTTGGCATAGAGCCAAGAACTACTTGCAATAGGTTGTGTGCTCCTTAAAAGCAATGTAAAGGTTCGTTTTTTTAGATCAATCACATCACATTTGCATCAGTGTATACCAGGTCTCATGTGGTGGCACTCATTCTCTTGCACTGACACGTGATGGTCGCATGTTTTTTGTAAGTGTCAAGTAAGTCTCTGAATTCATTTATTTCACTTCATATATTGCTGGACAGAAAGTAAATTTTACGTTGACAGTGCTTTGAACATAACCAACCCAATGCAGGTACTATTGCACATTTTTTTCTTATGTTATAGTTTACATCATTATAATAAGATGCTTAAAAAAGCTATCGCAACAGGAAATGATTAAAAAAATTATAAAGCGTTGTCGATATGCTCTGGGAACTTTTTGATCAAACAGATAATCATAACATTTCTAACAAAACTGAGCAGCCTCAAAACCGACCTGATATTCAGTCTCAAGTATGATTTTGGTTGCTTGCGTCTGTGGTTATTAGTTTCGTATGTTTTTTTTCCTTCTCCTGCCTTCTATGTGCATAATTTTGTTTTAGTTTTTTTGCCTTATTTAATCTGACACACTTTCTTTGTGGTTGAATGGGTTGTTTAAATTTTTTTGCCCCTAATTGTCTTGCCAGATATTTTCGTATCTATTTTGCATTTACCTTAACGTCACCTGATCTTGACATATACCGGTGGTCATTCGCGTAGTGAAAGCATGTGGGAGTTGAACTCATCAGTTTGAATAAAGAATTAGACACCTGTCGTACGAGCTTGCACACACAAGGTGCCAGCCTGTGTTGTTACCCTGTCACTACCACGGTTACGAAACAAAATATACAACATCCTTTCTCATTAAAAGGTAATTGTCTTACCGTTTCAGTCAGTCTTTCCTTTGGTCAGGTCACTCCTGGAGGTTGTCCACATACAAATTGCACATATATTCAGAGTCGTAGTTATTATATCAGTGTATTTAAGAACTTTTTTTGGCTACCATCAGTGTGATTCATGGTTTGCAGATTTAGTTAGTGTCAATGACATTTGTGCATTGTATGAAGGTTGCATACCAGTAGTACTGGATTTTGAGGCCAGAACCGTATGGAGGGATATCGCATCTTCTGTTTCCAGTGGTCAATTCCTAGATGCAGGTGCCATTACAATCACAAGACAATGTTCCAATGGTACTCGCAAAAGGAGATTAGCGGGTATGTGAAGAGGTTGGCCAATATGCCTCACACAAGCTTTATAATTTTGTGAAAGTATTAATTTTGGAATGTTTTTTCCGCATACCCATTAATGGTTCTATATTTGCATATTTTCTGAGTCAAATTATTCTCTAAGTGTACATTCAGCTGGTAATTAACAAAATGCTTATGCAATTCGTTACAGACACATATCAAAGGACGAACACTCTTACTTTCAAATCATGCCATTTTTGTATGTGGATTCATAAGCATCTATGCAGTAGTTATCACACTATTTAAGGTACATGACATTCTTTCAATCTAATATAGAGAAAATGTGTCTTTTTTTATTTGATTTTATATTTCCTAATGCTGATTGTATTTATATATGAATCCTATATCAGGAAACTTGCGTCACCAAATTACTCAAACATTTGTCACTGCAGTTAGCTGTTCAGTTTTTATACCCTCATAAAAAGTGAGTAACTTATTTTTTTCTTACTGTGTCATATATGTCCAATCTTTCAGTTTAGAAAGATTTTCATATAGTTATGAATCTTTAAACAGTAGTTCCAAACACCCTTTAAGTAGTAAAAAGGTGAAAAATATGTTTCATTTACAGATGGCGGAAAGGATTTGCTGATGTTATTTGAACTATGGAATCATACAAGAATGATTGGGCACTTAAACCGGTCCGGTCCGTGGTCTATTATGCTCAGCCCTTGACATGCGACAAATCAACAATATCATAACTGATGTAAGCATATTCAGGTTAATGAACGATAACACTGCTTAGTCTCTGTGTTTTAAAGTCTAATCAAATAGGTTTATCAGTACACTATTATTTGAAATGTATTGAGGTCTTAAGATTGCTGGATAATTGCATAACATGTATTAGTATGATGAGGCTTCTTCCTGAATAAGGTTATCAAATGCCTTTATAACTTGGTCTTTGTACCTTTATAACTTGGTCTTTGGACAAGATTTATGATTCATGCTAAAGAAGGAACGTTAACCACACTAAAAGAAATACGAGCCAGGCGAGTCATAAAACTTGCAATTTTCTTTCACTATATATACACTTACAGCTTATAAATTACGTATAGAAGTGAACAATGTCACATACAAATACTAACAAATACCACCAAGTTTCAAACGGTACAACAAACATCCATCATTTACAACCCGTGGCATCAAAGTTTAGAAACTGCAAAAACTTGATGGACAAAGGGGCGATAGAGACAGGATAATTCACCTTCACCAAGGTGGGTCTGAGGATTGGGATGATGTCCCACCTGTCTTAAAGGTAACACAGTTATAAACTTTGGCATGAAAAGGTAACCAACTACTAAAACCAACTTCTTTGGGGCATGAAAGAACTATACATGTAACCCAAATATTAAATCTCAGATGACAATCAAATAACTGTTTCTAAAGGCATCATAGTCAAATAGGTCATCTGCCGCATCACCTGTTTATTGGTAATGGTTTAAGATGAGCTTAAATTGATATTTTTGTGCGTTGGTTAGCTTGAATCATAATTTTTTAAGCTTAGATGGTTTTTTCAAGTTGAGAAAAGTTGGTACCTAAATTGTAAGTTAACTGAAGTTGGTTATCATCTCATATAATTAGCCACGTAAATTAATCTGAGAAGAAAACGTGAGATGAGAAAACAAATGCGTGATTGAATCCTCTAGAGGAGTCCTCACTACTACTTTTGTTCTTGAGAATTTATAATCAATGTGACTCGAGCTTTTTCATTTTTTGCAGAATATGAAGAAGAAAACCCAAAGATAATCACAAAATGCGAACATCACTTTCACTTGTCGTGCATTCTTGAATGGAAGGAAAGAAGTGATACATGCCCTGTTTGTGATCAGGTTGGTCTAAGTTCCACTTTGTAAGGTTAGTACTATTTAAGTGGCCTAATATGTTTTTCAGACTATCTTGTACCTTTTATCATTATTTGAATAAACATGAAAATTCCAAAATTTAAAATATGGGAATGTTGTTATTAACATCATTTGTTTATTTAATGGACGGGTTTTGACAGCGTATTAAAGAAACATTGGAAAAATAAGCAATTTTATAAAAAATAGCAAAACTCACCGCTCCCTTACCAAATGACTACAAAAAACCAAAATACTCATTGTTCGCCGCTTCAAGAGCTTTGTGCCAAACATACCCATTGGGGGTGTTTGGCTAACTACATAAAATATGTGTTGCTTTTCTTTAATTAAATCTTAACCGTTTCATGGATTATGGTAACATCAATTATAGATCTTAACCGTTTCATTTAACTTTTAATTACTTTTTAGTATATATTTGTTCTACTAAATCCCAAAAATAAAAACCACAAGTCATACCCGTCCATCGGACGGGTTTTGCCACTAGTTAAATATATATATATATATATATATATATATATATATATATATATATATATATATATATATATATATATATATATATATATATATATATATATATATATATATATATATATACTAGCCGAGTACCCGCGCCTTGCGGCAGCGGTGTCTTGTTTTCGACAAATCTTAGACGGCAAATAATTATTTTTTGCCAAGCTTTAATTGCGGCGTTAGGGTGGTCGGTAATGGATGGCGTTATAGCACCCGCGTCAAGTGGCAACATTGCCCAATATTTGACAAATCTCGATGGTGTATAATTTACTTTCGATAATCTGTATCTGCAGTGTTAAGGTATCATTTTCGAAGAACTATTTTTATGATGTCATAGTTGCATAGCTCCAAATAGTATTCTTCAACAAATTTGAATTAATGTGAAAATGTTTTACTTATAATATACAAGTAGTTTAAAGTTAAAAATAGTCGACTAAGATTGAAAAATTGTTATAACAATATATATAAATGTTGTATTTGATAATTGACTACCCGCACACGTAACAATGTTGATGCATAGCTTACGACAAATTCCGGAAGTACAAATTCCGGTAGAGAAAATCTTCTAGTATCTCATATCATGATAGTTAAACAAAATTTTTAGTTTTTCTTTTTTGCTTTAGAGACCATTGAAGAATAAGTCATTATTCATCATCACTCATTAAGCATGAAGCACATTTGGTAAGTCATTACCGTCTACGATACTCTAAATATTTTATTTGAGAATTTTATAGTCGATATATCTCATTTTATAGATACATCTAAAATATAAGACTATGATTATTTCTATCTTTCTTATTTTATTTTTATTTCTTATTTGATTATTACATTTATGTTAATTTTAAAGAAATCAACGTAAGTTAAACAGTAAAGTTATCTATATTAGCTGTGACATCACTTCAACAAAAGGTTTTTTTGAAAACACAAAAAGTTTCATATTTAACTTTCTAAAAATTTGAAGTCTTTTGATAAAACTTCGGAACTTTCAAAATGTCAAAATTTTAAAAAAAGTTGGAAAGTTTCACATTTCAAATTTCAAACCTTTTTTTTTTCAAAACACCATTCAAATTTAATTGCTATTGAGTTCTCGTCATAAACTTTTTAAAACAAAAAAATTTTAAAATACCGTTCAAGTTTTGAATTTTAAAAGTTAAAAAAAACCTCAAGAAAAGCAAACTTTTAAAATTCAAAATTTACCAAAAGTTACAATTTTCAAATAACAAAAAACTCTTGCAAACTCTTTAAAAATTTCAAATAACCAAACTTGAAATTTACGCCAACAATACTTGACAACAAATTTTAAAATCATAGTTTATCAAAATAGAATTTATGATTGACATAACCAAGAATTTACACAACAAATTTACATACAAGTTGCTAACAAATTATAACGAAAACTTAAACAAATTAAAATCTAAGTCAATAAAATTACACATCCGTATTATAACAAACTCAAATTTACATAACGTAAACACTTAATATAAATCCTCATTGTTGTTCAAAAAACTATATATAAATCCTCATCACAAACATTAAATATACTTGCAAATACAATAATAGACTCAAATGATATAGAGGTTCCAAAGACCAAGTGTTACACCAAACAAAATAAAATACACAATAGTTGGTCACGTTAGCTTTCGATTATCGGCACTCGTACCATAAACAACTAAACTTGGCAAGGGATGTTTTACATTACACAATACAATATTTACCTTACAAAACATAAAAAGAAACTATGCAACAACAGCAAGTTCGGTAGCGGCGGTGACACATATTCCATCAACATTAGCGGTGGATTCCGGTGACAACAAATCTGAAAAATCTTGTAAAAATTGTTATAAAAACTCAATCTGTAAATAAAATATAGAGAGATCTAATGAAAAAAAACATAAAAAATTGAAAAACAAATATAGATCTAACAAATATAGACCATTCGAACGACGTAAAGCAACAGACGATTTCAGCGATGGCAAGAACCAGATCTGGCAAATACAATTAGTAAAATAACTTTAATAGTATGAAATAATACATAGATCTATAAAATAAACCATAAAAACATGAATAACGTTTAGATCTATAAAATAAATATGTCAATCCATTAAAAAAAATACATAGATAAATAAATAAACATTAACGAAAAAACCTCAAAAATCTGACAGCTGCTTCGGTGATTTATGTACCGGTGTGAGGATGGGGTGGTTCGGGAAAAAGCAGTAGTTCCGGCGGAGGATGAGGCTGTGGGAGCTGAGGAGGAGCAGATGGTGTGCTACAGAAGATGGTTGGGTGTTAAATATGTGGTGGGTGTTAGAGAGAAGATAACAGGGTTTTTTTTTGTGCGTGTAAATATGTGGTGGGTGTTGCATTTTTTAGAAGTTTTTATAACCCTCAGGCTCCGGAATAGGTTCGGGTGGCTGAATCTTAATTTTCTAGGTTTGGAGTTAGGAAGTGAATATCCATGCTTTATAAGGGAGTATATATATATATATATATATATATATATATATATATATCGACAATAATCCATGCCAAACATGCACGTTTTCATGGATTTAACATAACAATTTATTCACGTTGTCACAAGATCGCATACAATTCCATGTCACATAACAATTTATTCATGAATATATCACGTAACCAATATATTAATTCTAGGTTTCGATATAGATAACATAACAATTATAATAAACCCCTAAAACAATTTTTAACAAAAATCGACTAAAAAAAATTTAGGGTTTCGACCCATAAATTTTTTTTTAATTCGATCCATAAAAAAATTTAAAACAATTAGGGCAAAAGCCCTAATCCTAAAATTAGGGTTTACATAATCATAACCAAAACCCTAGAAAAATCATATCAAACAACATACAATATTCGTTTTTTTACGTGTTTAGTAATTAATTACTCATTAAACCAAGCTCTGATACCACAGTTGGAATTATATAACATGACAATCATATATAAAACACATAAAACATCAAAGAAATATCCGGAAGCGTAAAAGAACGTATAATGAATAATTAATTAACTAAAGCATAAAGTATGCGTACCTTTCTTGATTCTAGCCGAACAAGAATCAAATCCACAAACTAGCAATTGGATGAACCCTAATTAGAGTTTATAGGATTATGTGAGATACCCCTTACCGATTTTGTAATTCAATCCAAGAATACTAACAATAATGTGTTAGTACCACTTTCTTGTACACACGTACTATACCGAATTAAAGGAATGCTAGTTTTAATTAAACAAAACAATTTGAGTTTGGAAAAGTGATGTGTCGACACCTTGGAGGTGTATGTCGATCGAATTAAGCAAAAACACAAACAAAACAATTTAGGTTTTAGCTTAATGAGTACAAGAAATGCAAATCCAAGACCCCTAGCCTTGTATATATACTTAACTAAACTTGGAGAACAAGTTGAGTTTGAGTTGAGTTGGGTTTCCCCTCTTTGGCCGATCGGTATTGTATCCCCAAAGGGATTCCGGAACCTTCCCAATATTAATTTTCAATCTAGTCATTTCCAATTACATTTAACGACCGTTAGTCCATTACACTTAATTACTTAACGCCCGTTATAATTATTTCGTTTAATTAATAAATAAATATAACATTTATATTTAATTATTAACTTTAATTCTCATACGCAAAGTGTGCAATCCAGTGGTCTCGAGTTCGATCCTAACACACGTCTATTAATTTATTGTCCATTAATCCAACAACCAGTACTAACACTGAATCTCACCACTATAGAGTCAGGGTGTTCAGGGACCTTATGGGTGTACACTTCGTACCTCCTGACCCATTACCAGGTGTGAACTAATCTCACAAGTGCACTAAATTTTTCCAACACTTCAATGGTGCTTACAATTGGATGGTTCTCTACTCCAAATTTCATCTTCTATTTCACTATTTGAACTTGAAATAAGGTAAGCATCAAATTCGTATCTTCTATCTCGTCATTTCACTTGAATTGACAGGTATGATGTATAATTAAAAATGATATTCAAAATTGATTCATGAGTTTTCACTTGAATTGATAAGTGTTTCATCATATGTCCAAGAGATAAGACTTTTTAGGTATTTTGGTACGCAGATGAAGCTTGCTAAGCGATGAAAAGAGTAAATTTTTTGGACTTGTAACTTGCAACTGACGTAACCATGGTACCTATACATATTCATGTGTTTGACAATATACCTAAAAGATAAGGCTTATAGGTATAAGTAATCCCATTTTTATTTTTCTTGCTTTTGTACATGTTCATGTGGTTGTTGACTTTAAATGCACTCAACTTATGATAATAGTTCAACAATAGGTGAATCATTTAGACTCATAGAATTGATTTTATGATGTAAATTAAAAGTAACAGACCCATCAACCCTCTCATAAGTTTCTTTTAATTCTTCCTAAACATAAGATGTTTTTTTTTAAAAATATTTGACCAAGAAAAAGTTCTTCATAAATTGAATTTAAAATCCAACAAAGAACAACAACATTGCACATATCCCATTGTTTACCCAAAACGTCATCAATATTAGATCTTTTACATGTAAAATCAATAAAACCAATTTTGTTTCTTCCTTCTAAAGCAAGTAACGTAGCACAAGACCAAACAATATGATCTTCATTTCATTTCAGTTTAACAGATACAACAGTGAGAGTACCAGAATCACTAAGATGCAAATGTAATGAATTACTTATATCAAGTTTATTTATCTAAGTTACATTTTCAACGTCAATTCCAACATCAAATTCATCAATGATCATAACCATTTCCATAACCATATTTTATATTAAAAAAAACATCAAACCAACATAACAAATAAGGCTAATGCTAATGGCAACCACAAAAATTATGGTCACTCCTTGCCACATCAGCGCCTCCTCAGCTTTCTCTCTCCAAGACTACACCCCAACCACAATTTGCTAATAAGACGACTGCAACCACAACAAAAACATACCCCACCAAACTAATAAAAAAAGAATGAATGTTTCGGTTGCCTGCCCAACCATAACTTTGAAAAGGTTGGGGGGTTAACCAGTTGTGGTCGGTTGGGCTAATGGAGGAAACTCGGTTGGGGGATAGGTTGGTTGGGGTGCAACCCCTCCCATTAGCATTAGCCTAAAGGAAACATAAATAAACAAATAAACCACCTGACATTGATCATGAGACCAAGTCACAAAGTGGTACCAAACACACACCAAATCAAGATTAGTGCAAGATTTCTTGCTTCTCTAAGAAGTCGGTCAAGTATAATCAAGATTTACGAGGTATTGTTTAATTTTAAGTTTCAACTATCTTAGTGTAATTAATGCTCCAAAAGGACTTTGTGCATTACAAATAGGTAAGATAATATGTATTAAATGTGATTGGTAAATATTTGAATGATCACTATAAAGCATCCACTATAGTGGTTTGTAAAAAGGTTTATAAAAATTTAAAGAGGTCTAAAAAATTATAAACCATAGTGGACATATATTTCAATCATATGTGGCATGAGTAAGTCTAGAATTTTGAAGAGGTTTATAGTTTAATTCTCTTAAAGTATTGAGTGTGTTTGTAACATGAGAAAGGTTTATAAATAGATTCATCCATAGTACAAATAGGTTTATGGTATGAAAAGGTTTACAAATTAATAGAGTAATAATTGTATAAACTTTTTAGTATGTTCACTATTGTGGATGCCCTAAGACAACTTTTTTAAAACAAGTCAAAATATTTAATGATAAGTATTTATAGTATGTATTAAATACTCATTTTTAGGGTTTTAAAATCATTTTTTCTTTTTTTATACTAGACAAGCATCCGTGCAAAGCAAGTAGATATTATTACGGCAATTATAGTTGATATATTTTGGTTAAGTCCTACGTGTAACATTTATGTATACAATGTAAAATAATCAAAATGCAATTACAAAATGTTGTAACATACGATAATTCAATTCAAAGAACGAATTTTTAAAATGTATTAAAGAACGTGTTGATCCCAGTTGAGCAAACGATCTAATATAGAAACTGACTTAAGCAAAGAACTTATTAAGTATTACGCGGAATTTAACACTTAATCTTAAGAAGAAGAACAATAAACATTCAACACCTCATTATTATTATTAATACGAATACTCTAACCAGTATTAGGGTTTTACAACCTTGAAGTGTATCGACCTTAGATATAAAACATACGTACATCTAATCTAACCTAGGACATCCTTTTATAGGCTAAGGAGTCCTTCACATTATACAATACATAACCTACAAGATAAATATCTTTTCCATATTATCTAATACAAAATACTAAACCGACTATAAAAGACTAGCAGTGGTTACAATAGTCTATCAGTAGTTACACAATACTACTAGCCGCGGTTTGTCTTCATCCGTGGTTACATTCTTTTGTCCGTGGTTATATCAACTCTGTCCGTGGTTCCAGTACTTCGAATAATTCTTGATCCAAGGAACCAAAAACCTAACAATCCTCCCCTAAACTTGATACATTCCAACAGAATTCTCAAGTTTCCTTTAAGCTCAAAACATCTGGATTGGAGGATGTAGCCAAACACTTACCAGATTTAAGAATATTCTCATACTTCAGCAACAAATTGTAAGCTTGACCATCATAGGGCAACAACATCTTGATAATACCAGGCTTCAACATCTGAGCAATAACTGTTGGATACTCATTCAGTTGAGGATAATCACCTTCTACAAGCATATGAATAACTTCTCCAGAAACAGTTAAAACATGAACTCCACAAGTCTGATATAAAAACCATCTTGTAACCTGACCATTGTAGAGTCCTTTCCATTCAGGTTCATCATGAGTAGGTTCAAATAAAATCTTCAAATGATAATAAACCAGTCTCTCATGATAATCATTTGGATGTACTTCACCAAACTTATTCTTGTAAAGTATCCAAAGATTCATCAAATCATCTCTATCAAAATACTAAAGCATCTGTGAAAATTTATTATACTCATAAACTTCATTGTTGAGTCTTTGAATTTTCCAAACTCCTTCACTTCCAACTTTAAGCTTAAACTCATAAGAAATAATTTGATTAACATCTTCAACTACTTTCAATCTTTTAGAATCAGATGTCTCCTGAACCTCAGATTTTCTCTTTCGTTTACTTTGAATCCACTCTTCATCCTTTTGAATCCACTCTTCTTCCTTTTTAGAATTCATTGGACAAAAATCATCATTATTAATCCTCATACATCTCTCATAAAGCTCATAAATTCTTTCAAAAGTACATTTATTAAGATTATCAGGAACATGGATGCCTGAATTCTTAATAATCTTCATCAATACATTCCTCATCTGTGCAATTGAAGGAGGTTTCTTTCTTATAACTTGCTTCCTTTCTTTACCAATCCTCCTTGCCCATTGACCCAAAAGTCTAGCTCTTTCCTCATCATCCAACAGTGCCCATTCTTGTGCAGTATACTCATCATGTATTAGTTGAGAAGCTTGAAGATAGTTTTGTGATTCATACCATGTAGCCAACCATTTCTGACTAGCTTCCTCTTCTTCTTGCTTCCTTTTCTCTAAAGCTGCTTGTTCTTCAGCTAACATGTTTTTTACATACTCTTCATCATAAGCAACTTGTTCTGCTTTACTTTTAAACTTCAGCTCTGGTACTGCAACTCCTTTACCTTTTCCAATATCAGATTGAACCACTTTCTTCTTCAAAGGTTCACCAATAACTAAACTTTTTCTTTTGGGTTTGGTTGCAGTAGATTGAACAGATAAAACAGGTGCAATGATAGGTGTAGAAATAGATGAGGTTTTGCTTAGATTTATTAATGTACTTGCAGCTTCTTTCTCAACTTCTTTAGATTTAGGTGGTGATACAGAGAGAGTTGTGACAACAGTGGAAGTGGTTATGATAGCAGTGGGTATGATAGTAGTGGGTACAATTGCCATGTCTGAAACTGCAGCAGTGATTTCAAGAGTACTAATCGTGGTTGTAGACATACCATCAGTGGTTGTGTCCTGCACTACTTCATCTTCTACAACATTCTTCAAATTTTCAAGAACTGCCTCATTCCCATCTTTATCAGATACCAAAAATTCTTGATCTCCATTATCAACATCTTCTTCCATAGATCCATCAACAGCCTCCCCTAAATTCATGCCTTCACTCCTCCCCTGTTTGGATACATCCTCCATATTCAGAGCTGGAGAGGAGTCTACCTTCTTTTTCATCCTTCTCATTTTTCTCAAAACAGCAATCCCAAGTCTTTGTATTTTATCCAATACCAATACCCTGTGCTTCAATCGCCTAATGTCTTTACCCTGAAACACAGCCAGCTCCTGAAGACTTGAGATTGTTTCCTCCATTTTGGCACATTTATCCGTCAATTCATTAAAACGTTCAAGAATATCCTCCCCACTTCGACCTGTGTGAACTGGTCCGAGAGGTGGTTCATTGGAAAAGTCATCATGTACCAGCTTAGGATCCGTCAATTCATGTTCATGTTCCAAACTATCCTCATCACTTCGAGCTGTGTGACCTGCTCCGAGAGGTAAATCCTTGGATAAAGTAAACATAGCATCAGACCTTGCCTGATCATCTATGCACCCTGTAGTAGCCACTTGGATAGGGATGCCTCCACCTGTGTGAAGTTCCAAGGAACTCTCCACATTAGGAGTTGCCAAAGGTTAGGTCTTATTTATGTTACCTCTATCCTGACCAGCATCTAAGCATGAATCAGTAGTGGAAGCCCTTCCAATCATGTTACCTCCACACCATGTGACAGCCTCATTAACAACACCACTAACACCAGCCTGAGGTAGCTTGGTGCCCTTCAGTCTCCTAGTCCAGACAATTGGTTTAACAGTGATTTGGGTTTGACTAGAAGTAAGTTGAGTGTCACTAACAGTGGTTTGAGGTGAACTAGCAGTGGGTTCAGATGTACTAGCAGTAGGTTCAGTGACTAGAGGTTAGGATGCAAGACCTTCATCAAACTCAGGATCAGTAGGCAAAGTAAGCATATGGCGAAACAAAGGAACATCTCTAATTTGAGCATTTGGTTTCTGATTCCTCATATGTGCAAAAACCTTAGGAAGCATATGATGTACTTCATACTCTCTAGAATGCTCAACAGGTTCATCAATTTGGCTTTCCACAATAAGTTGAACAAACCTAGGATATAAATAGTATTTACCCTTCTTCCTAATGTTTTGTACTAACCCCTCATAAATCATCTTAGACCAATTGAACTTTCTTCCATCAGACAAACAAATAACAGCAGTAGCAATTTTGGAAGGAAAGTCATTAAACCCAGTGGTCTTATTACTCATACACATCAACAAGGTATGAATAAGAAACTTCCATTGTGGTGAAAACAAACTCTTAAAAAATTGTACCTTATCACCCCTGTGTGTATATCCTAACCTCTCTAAACCAGCTACAATCTCAGCATCTGAAAGATTAGCAATACCATCAGTATCATCAAACTTTAAAACTCTCCTAATAATCTCCTCATCAACTGAAATAGCATTCTCATTCACAACAGTGCTAAACACTTAAACTCCTTCAACCTCTTCAAGCTTAGCATTCCTCCAGAACTAATGTATGTAGGCTTTAAGGATGGTGGGTGTGACAGTTAATGCATAGTGAATAGGATTGTGAACAAGGAAATCAATCATTTGATGAAAACCTTCAGATTGATCGTTTTTGGTGAGAATAGCAACAAGGTTATGTGTGTTGGAATATGTTTCCGCCATTGTGATTAATGATGGGTATGATGTGGGTTTTGCGAATAAGGAAAAGTAAAGTGATTAGGGTTAAAGTTGAGCGCCAATTGGAAGTGGTTTGAAGATCAATGAATGAGCCATCCGTGATTTGGGGAGATAATATACTTTAGCCAAAGTTACCAAACAGCCCCTGTAGTTTCCAAAACAAAGCAACATGCTATCCGAGGTTTCAGAACAACTATCCGAGGTTTGAAACACACCATCAGTGGATACATTACAGCACTTCAACCAAATGTCCAAAAGATACAGCAAGCAAATCTGTGTCAAAATAAGAGAGATCTCACAAAAATATGAAGGATTACACAATTTTTTTTTTTTTTTTTTTTTTTTTTTTTTTTTTTTTTTTTTTTTGTAACAAACAATAGCAGCTAACATATCACCAGCTCCATGTACACTAATCCTTCATACCTACAAGACAAAAACACAAACCAAACACAGAGAAGAAAGTTATTGTTATCAGTGGTTAGATAAAGCCAACAGTGGTTACAAATGACCTATCCGAGGTTAGCCAAAGTGCTTAATGCAAAGTCAATCTGGTCAACGTCAGGATTAATATTAGTTCAAAGCCCAATGAGCTCATTAACTCCCCAACCACATTTAACCTTCCCCTCATTTACTCACATAAGCCATATCTCTGCTTATAAAAAGAACCCAAATCTCATCTCACACATATCAATTAAAACCAAAACCCTAATTTCTCCATAATCAACCACAATCACCATGTGGAACCCTAGTTGGAATAAACCAGAAGTCATTGATCTAACATCCTCCTCATCCTCATCATCATCATCATCAAGTGAAGAGTCTGATCCATGGCGTCTGTACATCCCTCCACAAGAACCACGACCAAGAAAATCCCCATTTCTTCCATCATCTGAAGATGATAGTGTGTTGAATGCAAGTGAGGCTTCTGAGGACTCTGATGACTCCTCTAAGAAGAGAACTTCAAACCCCCAACCTTCATCATCCCAACCCCAACCAAGACCATGAGCAAGAAATCCACCACTCCCAAAGGACAGAGAGGTAATTCTTGGTCTTCCTGCACCAAGTTGTGGTGCTTCTTCACATATCGTAAGGGGGAAGGGAAAAAGGAAGATGGAGTGATGCTTTTTGGTGAAACCAGTAGATGACAGTATGATATGACTAAGGCCTTTGTGCTTCATCTACTGTATTCATCTTCATCATCTTTGGTTTCCTTAATCCATCCTTTTCATTTTGATCCTTAGCTCGTCATGCATATCCAACAGCTGTAATAGATGTTATGGGCTAGGATAGTAGTAGGAAATCATGTATAGAACTAGTCTTTTAATTTGCACTTGAAGGTTCATTGTAAGCTGTAAGCTGTAAGCTGTAGACTGTTTCTTGAATGAATGAACAATTTAACTTCAATACTTCTTTTGCTTCTATAATGTAACTTTCTTTTATCTGCAAAATGGTTAGTGGAAAAACAGAGCAAAATCAGTGGTTTAAACACAACTATCAGTGGTTAGAAACAAAAATAGCAATATTAAGATTACATAATAACAGTCTAATACTTACACAAACTAGTACAAAACAATTTGAGAGTTAGAGATTAATCATTCCAATACTAACAACAAGGTACTGAAACCTCCCCACATCAAAAGATTTGGTGAGAAGATCAGCAACATTGAAATCAGTATGGATTTTTACCATTTGAATCAACCTTTTCTTATTACAATCTCTAATAAAGTGATGCCTTATCTCAATATGTTTAGTTCTAGAATGTAAAACAGGATTTTTAATGATGCAAATTGTACTGTTATTATCAATGTAAATCTTAGTATGCATAAAATTGTACCCAAAATCCAGAAATTGATTCTGAATCCAAAGAACTTGACCACAACAACTAGCAGCAGCCACATATTCAGCTTCAGTTGTAGAATTTGCCACAATAGTTTGCTTTTTACACTGCCAAGAAATTAATCTGCTTCCCAAAAACTGACATCCTCCAGTAGTAGACTTCCTATCCAAAATAGCACCATCATAGTCACTATCTGTGTAGGCCACCAAATCAAAAGGAGAATCCTTAGAGTACCAAAGGCCCAATTTAGGATGACCTTTAAGATATCTAAAGATCCTCTTAACAGCATTCATGTGTGAGGTATTAGGTGTGACTTGAAATCTTGCACACACACATACTGAGAACATAATATCTAGCCTAGATGCTGTGAGATACATTAAAGATCCAATCATGGACCTGTACAACTTCAAATCAACTTTGGGACTTCCATCATCTGGTAGCAGTGGTTTCTGAGTCTCTATTGGTGTACTTGCACTTTTTACATCTTGAAACCCAAACTTCTTCAAAACATCTGCTACATACTTGTCTTGACTAATGAAGATACCATAAGTCCTTTGTTGAACCTGTAGCCCCAAAAAGAAAGTGAGTTCTCCCATAGAACTCATCTGAAACTTATGATGCATAAGTTTCTCAAAATCCTTGCATAGCTCCTTGTTTGTTGAGCCAAAGATGATATCATCTACATAAACCTGAACCAATAAAATATCATCTTTGTGCTTTCTAATGAACAAAGTTTTATCAATCAGCCCTCTTTTAAACCCATTGTCCATCAAATAAGTAGACAGGCACTCATACCATGCCCTAGGAGCTTGATGCAAACCATACATAGCCTTTCTCACCATATAAACCTTGTCAGGATGAGCAGGATCTTCAAAACCAGGAGGTTGACAAACATAAACCTCCTCATCAATTGTGCCATACAAAAATGCACTTTTAACTTCCATCTGATACACAACAAAATTCTTGAATGAAGCATAATCTAAAAATAATCTAATAGCCTCTATTCTTGCAACTGGAGCAAACACTTCATCATAATCCAAACCGTCAATTTGTGTGTATCCTTGAGCAACCAACCTTGACTTGTTCCTAACTACAATACCTCTTTCATCCCTCGTGTTTCTGAACACCCATTTAGTCCCAATTGCCCTTTTTCCATTTGGAAGATCAACCAATGTCCAAACCTCTTGAAGCTTAAATTGTAAAAGCTCCTCTTGCATTGATTCTACCCAG
Source organism: Chrysanthemum seticuspe (assembly GCA_019973895.1). Lineage (NCBI taxonomy): Eukaryota > Viridiplantae > Streptophyta > Magnoliopsida > Asterales > Asteraceae > Chrysanthemum > Chrysanthemum seticuspe. The sequence continues at coordinate 104,695,593 of BPTQ01000007.1, forward strand.
CCTTCTTGATTCGTGCTAAACCGTCAAGTTATCTCACACAAGCTAGCCACTTGTGAATGGCTAACCGTAAGAAACTTAAAACAGTGCAAACACAAAATGCAATTTAGATCAGAGGAATATAGTGGATTCCTGGGTCGTTAAGTCCCACGGAGGATGAATGGTGTTTAACACAATCAGATGTCGAATAATCACTAAGGATAGTGATCAGTAAGGATTTTGAGTTATTTTATACCTAAAGAAAAGATTTGTAAATTACAGGGGCTTAAATGCAAATTAAAGAAAATTAAAAAGATAAACTATATTAAATAAACGCTATCACTATTTTTAAACTGATGTTTTTGATTTTTCTGTTATAAAACTTAAATTAAAAACTACGTGACGTACAAAAGAAAATGTGAAACTGAAGCAATATTACTCCTAAAAATATGAAAATGACATTTTTACAAACCTAATGATATGAGAAAATTTTTAGAAAAAGAAAATTATTTTTAAAACTATTTATCTAATTATTATTAATTAAAAACTAATTTTACTTATTTAATAATAGCCTAAAATACAAGAAAATATGAAATAAAGCTAGAAAAATGAAATTATGACTTGGAAAAATCTAAAATAACTAAAAAGAATTTTCAAAACTATTTTTATATTTTTCTGATTATTTTTCTATTTTTTATGAATTTTAAACTATTTAAAACTAATTAAATTACTAAAAATTACAAATTAAACTATGAAAAATCTGGAAAAATAATTTTTTTACTTTTTATATTTATCTTAACCTAAGAAAAATGAAAACTTATTTTTTTGAAGTTTTTCTGAATTAATTGTATTAAAAGCTAATTAAAATGGCCTAAAAACTGTTTTTAATTAAGAAAAATAGCAAACTGACCTAGAAAAATATGAAAAATTAAGGAAAAGTCTAATTTAATATACTGAATCTAAGAAAAATAGAAAATCAGAGGCTTGTGTGTAGAAATATGGAAATGCAGTCCAAGTGCTTATGTAATAAGCACTTGAAATAAGCACAAGGTACTAAATGAGCTCCAAACTGCCACAGAAGCTATAATAAGCTAAAAGTACTTAAAAACAACTGATTACAACTATTCTTGACCTCTGAATTGCAAACTGCTTATGATTTGATTATTTAAGCACTTATGCCAAAACAGATTTTGAGTGCTACTTTGAAGCTAGAGAATAAGTTACCAAATAAGCTAAACTCAAAACCAATTGTTGAAATCTAAACTAGACCTGGCTAGGTGCTTGTAAACCAAAAACTAGACCAAGAGAAGCTCTGAGGAGCTTTTGACAAGCCCTGCAATAAGCTGAGAAAACTCAGCATTCACTGAGTTTTGTGAACAGGGGAAATGAGCCCTGTTTGACAAGCTCTTTTGAAGCTTAAGAAAAATTTCTAAAAATCTACAAAAATCCTAATAAGAAACTAGACCTGGAGAAGTTATTAATCCCAAAGTTTGACTTGATTTGGCCCAGAGATGAATCAATGAAAAATCATCTTGGGTTGGTTGAAAACTGAGAATTGCAAGTTTTGACTTTTTGACAGATTTGATAACTTTGACTTTTATGAACTTTAATCTTGATTTGATGACTGAATATGATGTTTAATGGTGAAATGAAACTAGTACAAGCTATCCTAATGATTTCTAAACACAGAACAAGATTTTGATTTCTCAAACTCTTAACAGACTTGAACTTGAGACAGTTTAAAATGGATTTTGACTATTGATGTTTGCAGAGGCAATATTATGACCAAAATGAGTCAAGTGACTTATATTAACACTAACTATGCATATTTCAAGTATAAGCCAAGGCTCAAACTCAATGAAACCCACTGATCCAAACACTCTTTAGAAACTGTTTTGAACTTTTAATCTAAGCCAATCACTGATTTAACTCATTCAATCCACTTAAACTAAATCTAACATCCTAATTACAACTATTTGAACAGGTTTAAGCCATTTAATGATCACAGGTTCCAACATAAACACAAACTGCAAACTGAGTAAAAATTGAAAATGAGAATACCAACTTACAAGGGCCCAGCTTATTTGTGCAGCTTAAACCAAACCCAAACTATGCTATTCTAACCAAATCCAACCCAAATCCACTCTGCATCAGCCCCATTCCATTTCCAGACCTGTTTGAACCAATTATGCTGCACAGTTGACTTTTGTTGACCAACTTTGATATTTTGCTTGAAACTGATTTAGAAGCTTACCAAAAGCTATATTAAGCTTAAGTAAACTTTTTTGCACTTAAAAATAAGCTATTGGAAGCTTGGACTTAAGAGTTTAAATTTGAAATTTTAAACAGTGTACATAAGACTTGAAACTGAAATGAAACTTTAAATTAAGACTCAAAATGAATTACAATGACTAAACCACTTAGTTTCAGTACCATAAAACTTAAAGTTACAGATTTAGAAGCTAGTTAAGACATTTTAAGAAAAAAACGACATACATAGAATTTAAAAACTAACTACTGCTTTGTCTTTGCTTCTCTTCCTCTCTTTTATACACCAAATGACTTCCACGTGTCCTTCTGAGCAAATCCCACTAATAATCTTGGCCAATGGATGAGTTTTGAGTGATCTAAGCCGTCCACGTTTTTTGGCGGGAAAAGGCTATTTTGACTGTTGGGCTCTGAACTGGCAAGTAGGGGGGTGGCATTTATTGTGGTGGGTTGTGATGATGAGGGGGAAGGAATAAAGCCTGGGGTGATGGGAGATGGGTGAGAGTTGGTTGCAGGCAACTTGGTGGGGGAGATAAACAGTGGGCGGCAAAGGGATATTGTTTGACTGAGGTTTGACCAGGGGTTCAAAAAGGAGGAGGTCACAATGGTTTTGACAGGGGGCTCAAATGGTAATGGCAGGGGTCTAAAATGCAAAAGGGTCATGGCTAGGTTTATAAATAACAAGGACTAACTTTGCAATTTCTGATTCTTGACGGGCCATTTCTGCCATTTTCCAAAGTTCACACAAGGGTCACTTTTGACAAGATTCAATAGTGCAAGGACTATTTTTGACATTTTCAAAGGACCATTTGTGACAATTTTCAAAGTTTAGGGACCTAAATTGTAATTTTGCAATTTTTAAATTTCAAGGACCAATTTTGACAACTTAAGAATCCCTAGGGACTTGAAATGATATTTTTCTTTATTTAGATTTACCAGGGACTGTTTTTGACAACTTTTGAAACTTGGGGGACTAAAACTGCCAATTATGCAAACTTGATACGTTTTTCACCAGATTTTGATATTTTTGCATTTAAAACACATAAAACACTTATTTGTGATATTTTTATCATTTTGATGCATTTCTGAGTGTTTTCAGATGTTTTTGCAGTTTAATTGGTACAAAAATGATGAGTATTTAGACACTCATCACTTCTTCTGATAAAGCTTCTTCTACTCTTTTGGGCTCCTTTTAAGACAGAAAACAAGCAAACAGACAATTTTGCAGATCTTTATAACTGTATCTTTTGTGAAGTGATCTTGCAAAGAACCCATGTTCAGGAAAGGGTTCAGTGTTTTTAACCCTGCTTCTTGTTTGAACTGGAGTATTCAAGTTTCCAAGTATTTGTTCCTTGGGATGAATCTTGTGAATCCTTGTAGTGGTGATAGGACTTTCATGAATGACTGTTTCCAAATTAGACAAATCAGCATTGAAGAAATCATCCATGTCTTCATCATCAGTAGGGGTATCAATTTCTATCAAAGCAGGCATGTTAGGATCATGTGGATACTCCTCTTCACCAAATAATGGCTTTGCATTAGGTCCAAAGAAAGTACTATCATCAGTACTTGCAGCCGGGATTTCACTTGACCTATCAGTGGTAGAAGATGGCTTAGCAGTGCTTTCAGTTGGCTTAGCAGTGCTTGCAGAATTCCTCTTCTTCTTTTCAATTTCTTCTACCGACACTGAGTTATCTTTCAACAACTCATCCTTATCTGGATGATGATCAACATTGCCTCCATTATCCAGTACATCATCATCAGTGGAACCTTGCTTGTGAATGATTGGTGAGACAGTACCAGCTTTCCACTTTTCAACCAAATAGAATTCCTTTGGAGAATCAGCGTCCTTAGAATCTGTTTCTGCATCAGAATCCTTTTGTGTACCTGCATTAACATTAGTGGAAGTTCCTGCAATGATAGGCTCATAATTCATAGATTTGGTTAGCATATCAATATTAAACAGCCAGTCTGGTCCTTTGGTCTCAACACTAGGAGTCTTTTCACTCAATTGAACATGTAGATTCTCTTCAACAATTCTAGTCCTCCTATTGTAAGAGTAGCCTAAAAAGTATCCATCATCAGCTTTTTCTATTGGAAGAGTAGCCTAAAAAGTATCCATCATCAGCTTTTTCTTAAAACTTGCCTAGGTAGTCTATGGTATTCAAGATAGTAACAGGACACCCAAAAGGTTTTAGGAATGCAATCATTGGCTTCCTATCATGTAACAGCTCATAGGGGGTCTTGTTATGAGGCTTCACTACCTTACTTCTATTCTGAACATAACATGCAGTGCCTACAGCTTCAGCCCAAAAGGTAGTTGGTAACTTAGATTCTGACAACATTGTCCTAGCAGCCTCAATTAGTGTCCTATTTTTCCTTTCAGCTACACCATTATGTTGTGGTGTTCTAGCAACACTAAACTGTCTTTCTATACCTTTAGCTACATAGAACTGATTCATCACATCATTCTTAAACTCAGTTCCATTATCACATCTGATTACCTTGACCTTATGATTTACTAGATTTTCTATCTTAGTAATGAAACTCTTGAGAATCTCACTAGTCTCACTCTTAGCAGCCAAAAAGTATACCCAAGAAAATCTACTATAATCATCAGTGATAGCTAGACAGTACTGCTTATGGTTCAAACTTCTAACAAAGGTAGGTACAAATAAGTCCATATGAAGCATAAACAGTGGTTGTGTGATGGTGTTTACAGTTTTGGTCTTACAAGAAGCTCTATGTTGTTTACCTTTTTGACAGGCCACACACAGTTCCTTACACTCAAAAACCTTAGAAGGTAACCCTCTCACTAAGTTTTCTTTTACCAGTTTATTGATTGTTTTGTAATTGAGGTGACCTAGCCTTCTATGCCACAATTTTGACTCATCTACAGATGCTTTAGCAAACAAACATGTTAAGGACCTATTTGGAATAACATCTTTAAGATCAAAACAATATATGTTTTCCTTCCTAGGTACCCTAAGTTGTATAAACTTCTCATCAGGCATCTTAAACTCAGGAGACAACACCACACACTCAGTTTCACCAAAAAGTACCCAGTTTTTCTTATCACACATTTGAGAAACACTGAATAGATTAAACTTAAGTCCCTGTACCAGATAGACTTTTTCAAAGTCTAAATTCACTGTTCTGATTATGCCTCTGCCAAGTATCTTTCTTCCCTTTGGATCATTGCCAAATACCACATATCGTCCATCAAAAGCTTCAAAATCTTACAGGTTGCTCCCATCCCAAGTCATGTGCCCAGAGCAACCACTATCAAAAACTCCTTTATCTTTTAGCTCATCTTGTAGATTGCCCTGCACATGAAATTACACAAATTAGTTCCTTTTATGGACCCAAGCCAATACTGACTTGGGTCTGCCCTGTGCATCAAAATATTCAAATTTCTTTAGGTCCATTGATGCACAGTTGACACGTGGTAAAACCTTGGTCTTAGGCTTCCATTGCCAACTAGCTGAGGCCTTAACAGCATAAAAATGATTTCCAACCACTGTGTCAGTTATCAGGAATGGATGTAAAAGAACACCTATTAAGATTATCAATTCACCTTGTAGTAACTCCTAATTTTTGAAGTATTGTATGAGGATTTTGGATCATGTCCCGTTTTGTTAAACATTGTATAACCGACCCATGTTGTTAAACATTATCCTATAAACGACGTGTGTACATAAATGTGTCATGTTGAAAATGTAGATCACCTTTTCCCTCAAAAAACTCATCTGTATTAGGGTTTTGGAGAAATTAGGGTTTTGGTTTTGATTGATATGTGTAACCCTTATTTGATATCAGTTGTACAGTATCAGTTGAGCAAAACCACTGTTGAGCAAGTATCAATGTACACTTAAGTATTGATACTCACCATGATGCTCAAGCATGTTGATCCACAATTGATAAGGTTTTAAAATGTACCTTTTTGAGGGGTCGTTTAAGCCCTTATTTGATTACTTTTGTATCCGTTATTACTTAATATCGTTCCTTTTCACTTTTTAGGTCTCTTGAAGGCAAATTGCTGTAATGGCACTTATTTGGACGAAAAGGCGCGGATATACGAAGAAAATGGCCAAAGTCAAGAATCGAGACACTCAAGCTGCTGAAATACAAGGTAACGGCGTCACTGCTTAACTGCGACGCCGTCGGAGCATTTTGTGACGGCACAGAAGCCAAATTTCTTATTTTCAAGTGACAGTTTCAGGCTTTAAAAGAGTAGGCCGTCGCAACTCAGACGGCCTAGATTTGATCCAGACGGCGTCAGAGTCTCAAGGTGATGGCGTCACGGACATAAGGTGACGCCGTCACAAGCTGCAACATGCGCGCGAAGTAGCTGATACTGTTTTGGCCATAACTTTTGCATATGAACTCGGATTTAGGTGATTCAAAAGCCCACGCGACCGAAACGAGAAAATCTACAGTTTGGTGAAAAAGTGGTCGTGACGCCATCACTATTTAGGTGTGACGCCGTCGCTCTTTGCCGACAGAAAATCTGCCTATAAATATAACATTATAACTTCACTTTTTGTAAGCCCTAAACCCTAAGTCCGATTTTAGGGTTTAGGTAGGTTTTTTTCGAGCAACTTAAAGGGTTTCAAACACTCTATAAACATCGTGTAATGGTTTGTTTGTTAATCCAATCCTATGGTATGTCTTCAATTATCATAATTGTTGCTTGCTCTTCGTTAATTATGCTTGTCTAATTAACCTTGTGTTTGCTTATGATTGTATGAAACTTGTATATAATTAATTAGATCTTATTGATTTCTTAGTGATGCTTGTGTCTATATTCATCATTAGGGGTGTGACAATTTCAAAGAGTCTAATTGGTTTAGTTTATAATTCTTGCACCCTACTGTCTCTTGTTTGATTGGTTGTCTCTTATCTTAATTGTAATTAGCTTAGGAGTGCGACTAGGCTATCGTTGTGTTTAATACTTGAAAAATCTTTGATAGTTTATGAATGACTTAGTGGATTTCATATACTAAACCCAAATATAACCTTAAAGTTAGTTTATGAATGACTTAGTGGATTTTGTTTACTACACTTAAAGGTGACTTTAAAAAGTTAGGGAATGCACACCTTACGACCTTAGAACAATGCGTTAAGAATAAGGACGTGACAATTCAACCATCAATAGGACGTGACAATTCAGTAGGTAGAATTAGATAGCTAGCAAGGAGTAATACATCATAAGTAGATACGCTTCACGTTCCTGGTAGACCCACAATTTAGTTAGTATCTTTTGGGATAGTTGACTAGCAACTAATTCCACCCTACCCTTCACACCCGAGATTCATAAAATATAAAAATACAAAAATAATCATCCCTCACCTTTAGACTTTAATCGACATACACTTCAGCCTAACGACACTATTCCCCTAGAGAACGATATCAATACCCGTGGCTTACCCTAATACTACACTACAATGATTAGGTTCACTGACTAGGGTGTTATAAAACTTACTCGAAGAAAAGGAAGTTCCTTTGACCCCGAACGACGGGTGTAGCATTATCAAGTTTCTGGCGCCGCTGCCGGGGAATAGTTATTGTTTAGGCTTGATTTCTATCTCGTTTAGGTCTACTCACAAGATTCCTATCAAGTGAGATTTTTTCTTTTTATTAGCTTCCTTGTAGTCTATCCCCCTTCTTTGTGCCTTTGTTCGTAAAACTTGTCCATTGACTCTTCCGTTCACCATTATGGAGAACGCGAATCCACTATATCCGCGATTAGGTTTTTTCATAAAAAATTATGATATTACTAAAGCGGATTATTCAAGATGGTGGGAAGAAAGTAACCAAGTCCATAAACCTTTTGAGGGTTTCACCATTCCATCAAGCCCACAAAACACCTCATCTAGTGAAACCTATGCTTCGTATGAACCTTCACCTAGGATAGACTTTCGTGAACAACCTCCATGTTTAGAAGCTATTTTTAGTGAGGCCCTTAGGAGAACTGACCAAATATGTGAAAATATTATGGTAAGCAACCAAGCATTAAACCATAAGTTGGATCAATTACTAGGTTTAGTTTCATCACCACCTAAGGAAATACATGACGAGCATATAGATGATGTAGATGTGATTGAGGATAAGGTGAAAAGTCTAGACCCACAAGGTATCCCACAAGTCCCACTATCATTTAAGGCATACACACCGCACGTGACTTACCTGGAAGTAGTAGAAGAGACTTTAGGAATCCCAATGGAGGTAGAACATTTGAACCAAACGCAACTGGAGAATATAGGTTTGAATACTTGTAGTCTCAGTCTTACTCTTAGTTCTAGGGAATTTCCTAGTGTTGATAAACCGGAACCTCAATCTTTACTTCCATCCTTAGATATACATCTAGGAGACAAAAGAGGAACCGACCCACCCATCAACCAATTTAGTCCGGGTAGTTTTAGGATGAAGGAAGCCATTCACACACCCCCTTCACCTCACGTGGCATATTTCCACCCTAAGGGTGTGTATCGCTACTATCACCCGCACTTAAACTTAAGTGTAGGGAAAACATCCCTTTTATCTGTTAAATAAGGGTAGAGTCAGGCTCGTGACTCGAACAAAAACAAGCGCTTCTTGGGAGGCAACCCATGTGTATTAGTTTTTCATTTTTATTTGTGTGTCGTATATCTTTTATTGATTGTTTATTCTCATGTTTGAATTTGTAAAAATGATTTATTTTGTCTTTAACCTCGTCTTAATTACAAATAAAGGTATTTTACATAAGGGATAAGTGTAGGGAGGATTTCACACGTTTTCAAAAGAAACATGAACATGAGAATTACAATTATTTAAAAGATATACATGTGTGTTTGTTCGAGTCAAATGCTTGTATCGAGTCATAATGGATGTTTTGCAGCAAATTTTTTCCAGATTTTAAAGATAAAAATGTTCCAGAATTTTTTTCAGAAAATCGCAGACCAGTTTCTGTCAGGATAACCTGACGGCATCAGGATCGAAACCTGACGGCGTCAGGAGGAGCAGAAACAGCTTCTAACTTTTTCTCGTTTTCTGTGCTACTTATAAATTTTTGGAATTTTCCAGATCTTAATTTTCTAGAAAATCTGCAAACATCCATTCCACAAGCATTATATCTTATTTAAGTCTGGAATTACATCTTGTTGTGATTTTTCTTTGTTCGGTTTGATACGTTGGGTTGTTTGTTTTCTTCAAGTGTGCAGGTTTTTGTAGGATCTTAATATTTTATTGTGTTGATGATTCGGGTGGTCTTGGATGATCAAAATACATGTTTGCCATAGTTAGAGAGTTAGTAGAGAGAGAGGGTGTTCTTGCTAGAGGTTTACACAAAGTATGGAATATTAGATTGAATGAGAAGCACCACCCCTTCCATGGATGGAAGGGGTATTTATAGTTACAGAAAATACGACCTCCTATCGGCCTGTGGATCAGGTATACAGTGGGTAAAGACCCGTCCTTCCTCCACGGTGTTGCACTACATTATTCTACGCTACCAATTAACTAATTAACTACTACATAACGTAAATAACTACAAATCTACGAGCTAACATATGCTAGACTATAATTGGGGTGACCGACACTTTAACATGGAATTTCCAATTCCTAACAATCTCCCCCTAAGGGAGGTCACCCCATGAAATACATTATGCATCCTAGCATTCTTTCTTTGACAATGTTCTTGAGCTCGTAGACTTGGATTCTTCACTTTTGCAATCTTTGTGCTTTAGCAGCGATTCTTCAAAGTCCTCATAGATTAGTACTTTTAGTGGAGGTCTTTGGTCTGATCCACATCTTTGATGATCTTCGAGCTTTCATTGAGATCATCAGCCACAGTAAATTTCTGGATCACCCTTTATTGTGTTGCCATCATGTTAAGTTGTGACTTTTGGACCGACATGCTCACACTTTTGAATCATGACATCTTTCCATCAGAGTAGCGGAAGCCTTACTGGTTCATGATATTTGCAACAGCGAAGCAGAAGCATAGTATAAAAATATCAGAACCAGGTTATGTAGATATGCACCAGTCATGATTTCTTCAAATTAAGTGTGGATGCTGTGAGCATGCGGCTTTGGATTGATGCCTCAATTCTGATCAGCTGCAACCGTCCAAATGTACCTGCAAACAACAGTTAGCAATAAAACACACGAAAGTGTCTTTGACCACTTTCGTTGAATTGAGGTACACGGCCCACGGTTCCCCGTTGATCAGTACAAGTACTGCCTGTGATCAAGTAGGATTCCTAAGAATCTCCTTGACAGGGTTTCGCAGCTGTTCTAGCTGTTCTCAAACCGGAACGTCTCAAAGAAGACAACACAGAATGAGTGAACCAGCGAATTGAGATTCACTGATTGATGAAAAATGATTTGAAAAACAATCGCGTATTTCTTAGAAGAAAGAGTTTTGCAATACGACGAAGGTTTTATGAGAAAGATCAATTTTCAATCAAAAATACCTTTTGTATTTGAGAAGAGTACACATTCGACGTGCTAGTGAAAAGAAGAGATTCGCACATCGAACGGTTTTTCCAAAAGTATTTTTTCAATCAGAGATACTTTTTGAGTTTGAAAACATGAATACACATTCGACATGCTAGAGAAAAGAAGGTTTGCACATCGAACGGTTTTTCCAAAAGTATTCGTCAATTCATTTCCTGGACCAAGGTTGGTTCACGAGTGAATCGCCCCATTGTTTCTATCCAGTTGTCACAAGTTTGATCTTTTGCAAGATCTCACATGTCACCCACCAAGAGCTTGTTTGATGTTGGCTCTAGAAGGATTTCCATCTTCATCGTGAATATTTAACATATCACTCGGATGTTCTGGCAATACCACAAGGATAATGCGTAGGACTCTTAATATATATTCTTACTTTCCACATTGTGTGAAACAGCAAGTCTTCATTAATTTAGTGTCCTAATGAGATATTGTGGATGATCTCTTGGCTCTAGACTCAATTGTGCATATTTGGTTCCTGTGCCGGAGACTAGGGAGAGGGTCTCCTTCTTCAATATCAACAATCTCTAAGAGAAAGTCGATAGATTATGTCGGTTCCCCGTGAGAATGAAACAAGCCCTTTTAAGAGGAACTTGAGTGGCTTGGGAATTGTAGTGCAGTGCGTCACTGGGTCCATGACGTCTTGTCTTCAATACCAGTGTTACCTTAGTAACCACTTAGTAGCATATGTATTGAACCCGATTACTGCCCTAAGGTTGAATTGACGGAGGGCTATTTCTTTTCACCCTTTTTCACATTCAGTTCTTTTTCATTCTTCAACCCCTTCAGTGCTTACCGAGACTTCATTACTAGAACCTTGTTGGGTTTATTCTAGTACTAGCTCTGTCTCAGTCCGCACTCTTCCCATATTTCACTTTTCTCCTTTTTTCATCATACCTAAGGACTCTACACTATCTAGTGGATTATCCCTGGGTAGATCCCTCCGGTTCTGGCGGATCGTGGGAACAAATACCTAACCTCACCATCCTTATAACTCCATGCATAAAGTAAAATGGTCGGTCTTTTGGTACAGTTCATTCTTCCTTGAAACCAATTGAAAAATCATTTGGAAAACCAATCAAGGTACTTGTGATACGAGATCAAAGCATTTTGTACCTTAATAGTTTTGATCATTTAGAAAACCTCCCCCTCAACATGTGCGTATGATTTAGAAATTGTTTAGCACAAGGAGGCAAGAGAACTTTGAAATATTTTCTTTGATCACAATTTTCATACGAAAAAGCCATTTGATTTTCATGGTAAAATTCTCCCCCTCAATATGTGCATGGGATATTTGAAATCATTTTATCACATAGAGGCGAGAGTTCTTTTGAAGCACATCCACGATCACACAAGCCATTAAGAAACCATTTAAAACTCAATCAAGGCACTTTATGTTAAAACATAAAAGCATTTTCACCTCGATAGTTTCTTTTCTTTTAAAATGCTCCCCCTCAATATATGCTTCGAGATTCGAAAGCGTTTAGCACATATGAGAGAGCAGCCTGCACAACTGAATCAAAACGATCAATTTTTATCAAATTTCATTATTAAATCATAAATTCTCCCCCGATCAAAAATATCAAATCCTTTGAGATTTTGGATCCCAAGTGATTTAATTAGGTTTAGAAAACATGGGAGAAAATGTGGTCTGGTTTAAATACTCATCATGTTTTTGGATAAATCCTCCTCCTCAACATGTGTATTGTATATGAAATCGTTTGGCACATGGAGGCAGGAGTGCCTTTAAATGACTAAAACCAATTCCATTTAAACAGATAAGAGATTTAACTCACAATCTCTACCCCGATCAAAATTTCAAACCTTTTGAGATTTGTGATCCCAATTGATTTAAATCATTTAAAAGATTTTGAGGAAAGACGTGGCTTGATTTAACTTTGAAAAATGACAGATAAGGACCATTTTAGGACATTAAAGATTGTTAGTGTCAGGTATGATTGTTTTTAAGAGATCTTTTGAGTAAAACAAAACAATTTCACAATCAAACAAGAACAGAAAAAATTTCATTTTGAAAGACCTTGATTCTAAAGAAAAAATCATACAATGACATAACATTAAATCTTTAGATCACCACTTATTATCGTACAAGACGGAACTTTTGTGAAGAAACATTGTTTGAAAATATTTTATTTTAAATCACTCTCCCCCTCAATCCATGACAGAAGTCAATAATTGAGTGACTTAGGTTTTGATAACATGAAGTCCGGTGATTTTCAAAAATTAGTCCAATTTATTTTCAAAACAATATTTTCCATTTTCAAAACAATTTTATTCAAATTATTCAAAATTGTTTAAAAATGGTATCCTGCACAAAGATACGTTAGGTGGTTGAGAAGCTTCTGTTGTTGTTGCTGTAGGGTTTGGAAGAAAAACCGTCTGCTGATGCAGTGAGACTTCTTCTTACGTTGCATTTTGAATGCCAACTGAGGTCAAATTAAGCTCTGTTTCTTCAATCACTTAGAAGAAAACCATCTGCTGATGCAGTGAGACCTCTTACGTTGCATTTATGCCAACTCTCTATAGAAGTCAAATTAAGCTCCGTTTCTTCATTTGTCAACCCAAGATATAGTTACCCTTTCCTTTCGGCATCCAATCATCTTCAATTGTGGGATCCGGATCGGGAACATGCTTATATACCAATATACATGCATACGTTAGTGAACACACATACAGATATATGGTGGTCGACATCACCCAAACAACAATCGACTAATTAAAGTCAATTCAACATAACAATCAGATCATATAAGGCATGGGGTTTATGTGTTAATCAAACACTAATCATCTAAACCTAACAATCATATCCTAAATTCCTAGTACTTCGACACAGGCAAATATCATTTTTAATTAAGCACGTAGGATAATTAAGAAAGCTCGTTAGATGATATAGATTTGAAAACATTCTCCCCCTCAATTAATGACTCATTTTATAAGAAGTTTTAAAAGCGCTGAAGTCATTGATTGAGTTTTCAATTTTTATAAAAACTCTGAATCTGATTGTTTTTAAAGCAACTCATTTACCACCATTAAGTTAAAACAAATATTTTTCTGAAGAATTTTAGACGGAAAAATATTTGAGTAGGAACAGCAGTCCTTCGACATACTTTCCTCATTTTGTTTTTAGGAAAAGTGCACGAATTTCGTGAAAATCGTTTAAGCGTAGCACTTTCCTTTCTTGAAAAACGGGTTGCTATTAGAAATAATAGCAAGCCATTGTTTAAGCACGGGTCACAGTCTGAAGTAACTGCAAGCCATTTCTTGAAGCGCGGGTTACAGTCTGAAATAACTGTAAGCCATATTTTGAGACATGTTTAGAAAAAAATATTTACACCTCCTGCTCGAACTTCATCTAAAGTCCCGTGCCATTATTGAATGACATTTCTAAGACCGTAGATGTTATCGATACCAGAAGACATGTCATGAGAAAACAATATTTTTGGTATTTTTCAAATTTTCTGATTTTTATGGATTTTTGTAGGTTTTATATTTTTCTATTTTCTTTTGTTGGTTTTATATTTTTGTATTTTGTTTTTCAGATAAATATATACAAAGATAGTTTAGATGATATAGTTAAAGAAGATGATGATACGAGTACCGAGATAAGGATATCGAACAGCCCCGTTGTAGAAGATAGAAGTCATCATCTCTTAAACATTCACCACCAAAGCTTCCAAGGGCTCTTGAATAGAAAGAAATTGAACCAACTGAAAGTGAGACTTTGGCAGCTTCCCCCCAAACCGAAAATCCATTAGATGAGCAGATTCGAAGCTATATTTCAAGCTTGCCTTAGCCAGGTGCACAACGAAGCACACCATTATCATAAACCCAGCTGCTCCTTTTAAGAACGATGATCGAGATTCTTCGTTCGGGGTTATATCATCAACAAGAACAGCAACGTATCATCCCACTCATAAATAATCTTCTCAAATTTCATAACCACTGAAGTTTGACGCAATCCATTCCAAAAGGTTGTCAAGAGACCACTTCCCCCGTGTAGTTGAAATGATGCATTCCGTCTCTTAGTATAATGCTCAAGAACTCTCCCGAATACACTTCATGAGGGGAATGAAGAACACCTTCCCATGTTCACATTTTTCTTCCCTGATGAACGTGTATGAAGCTCAAGAACCCGAAGTACACCAATATCCAAGAACTCTCCCGAATACACATCATGAGGGGAATGAAAACATCTCCCCATGTTCACATTTTTCTTCCCTGATGATCGTGTATGAAGCTCAAGTATCCGAAGTATACCAATACACAAGGAATTAATAACTGATAACATTGAAGAAGCAGGCCAAGTCACTGATTATCTCTGCGGATGACAATCTCTGCGGATGTCAACTCCGGGATAACTGATTATATCTCTGAATCACTGATTAAGCACTCAAGTGAAACAGCTGAGCATCCCCAATGTACACAATCTCTCTCCCCAATGAATCACACACTTGTGTACCTCTTTTATCTTCAGAATATTTCTATTACACCACTCCCCCCACGTCGTTGGAATAATAACACAAAAAGCCTTGATGAGTAAAACCTTGAATTTCTCTGCGGTCATGACATTTGTTTTCCCGGGATATCTTCAATCACTTAGAAGAATTAAGTTCATCAAGTTTACTCGCCATGAGTCAAACCTTGAGTTTCTCTACGGTAATAACATTTGTCTTCCCGGGATATCTTCAATCACTTAGAAGAATTAAGTTCATCAAGTTTACTCGCTTTGTGTTAATATGTGTGTCTCCTTTCCCCTTGCTAGTTTTGACACTTCAGAATCAGCAACTCTTTGAATGCCCAAATACATGAAATTTGTTGAGAAGATCGCTTGAAGTCTTTGTGAGAATCAACATGCTGAATAATGTGAGCAAGTCTAATTGGGGATTAAATTTGACATATCACATTCCCCCAATTAGTGCTCTCCCCTAGACTGACAATCCTTTTGATAAATTCCCAGATTAAGAAGAAGTCTTTAGATCATTAAATGCAACTCGTCTTTGGTCTTCTAACATATGGCAAGAAATGTAGAACAGACTGTAGACTCGACCTTCTTCAAGATTGTCCAGTTGGGGAATAGAAAGTTAACATCTTCAACTCACCAAAAACAAGAATATCACCAAAAGGCATCCCAATCAACTTACATCTTGCAAATCCCCTTAACTAAAATCTCTCCCAATCAAACAAGAACAAAAAGATGTTCATCAAGGAAATCAGCAATCAGGCCGCAACGAACACATAAGATGGTAACACCAAACTACCAATCACATCAAACAAGAACAGAGAGATCGTTCGGAATCATCATGTTGACGTATACGTGAAGCATTAACCGGGAGCACTTTGTCGATAAACTCATCAATCCGAGTGAAGATGTCAACCAACGGCTCTTAGAAGAGAAAAAACTCCATGTGAAGATGACCCGATAAGAAGAAGCTCGGTTCTTACATGAGTTTAGAGCCGTATGACCATTTATATACTCTAATATCAATCAACAATGCAAAAAATTTACACTTCTTCTCCCCCTCAAGAATTGCATACGGAGATGCCATTCTTGATTAAACAAGTGAACATTATCCAAATGTAGTCTATTCACACTTCTCCCCCGTAAAATCAGCACAGGATGTCGCCATCGTCATTATAGTTGAGAAAGTGGAATTAGAAAACAATCAACAGTAGCCCGGTTCACTTGATGACTGAAGCGCATGGAAAAAGTATGAAGCATGTTGATGAGAATGGTCATAATAGAGAAGATTTCTCTTCTTCAAAAGATAAAGCGCACTGACACGTACACTTTTCTTTTCTTTAGAGAACGAGGTTTGAACTGAAGAATTCAAACGTCATAAGAAGATTTCTCTTCTTTCAAAGATAAAGCGCACTGAAACGTACACTTTTCTTTTCTTTAGAGTACGAGGCCTGAACTGATGTGAACAGACGTCATAATCTCTCTCTTTTCATCATCTCTTTTGGCAAAACATGTAATCAACCCCATTATCATTCAGTAGGCCCTTTGTCGTGACAGCTGATGGAGAAAACCCAATATGATGAATTTGACCCTGAAGTAAACTAACCCGAACTCGTGACTTAAACTTGCACATATGTAACAAAGAGCGGTGTCGAGACTTCATGCCCATTTGAATCTCTAAGTACTCTATACTCTTCAACCAACCAACCATCAAGTATAAGACGTACATCACCTCTTGAAAATCCACAATTAAATGTGACACTGAGCACTATAACGTAACTCCTTAAAGTGATAGTTATTTTTGTGGCAAAAAGAGCCCAATTTCCCTTCGTGGTAAAAGAAAAAGGCTCCCAAGAATAACTAGATTTCCAAGTCTTCGTTTTTTTATAATAAGCTCGAACAAGGATCATGAAGAATCTTCATCCATCCATCCCCGATACCTTCAGATACTAAGTACACTTGCTCGTGATATTTCACTTCAACCTCCAATAAATAATAGTGAATTAACCCCGTTGTCACATCTTCTGATTAAAAGCTCAAATCTAGCCTTCTTTGACATTTAAATGAACTTTGATAATGGTTTCATCCCGACCATGGTTACAAGCACGTAACCCCGTAAAACCATAAAATAACCAAACTGCCATGACGAATATCCAAACACACATCCAATTCATGAAGTACACCCTTTTATCCCTTCTTCAAAGCAGAAACCGTAGCACCAGCATCAAATGAGATTTCGAAATACACTTTCCTTTCTCCAGGATGGTTCCATCATTACGGGATTTTACAACTCTATGGTTTAAACCAAGAAAAAGATTCTTTCGCGGGATTTTACAAAACCAAGAATAAACCGTAAGATTGATCCGGAAATGCACTTTACTATTACCAGGATGTTTCCATTGTCACGGGATTTTACAAGTCTATGATTTAAACCGAGAAATAGATTCTTTCGCGGGATTTTACAAAATCAAGACAAAACCGTAACCAATGACCGCTTGAATGTGTTATGACAACTTTGGTTTCGGTGAATATCTGTTTTTAGGGGAACATGCAGTGGTTCATCAGCGGTTCATTATCCAACATCAACAATATCATCAACCATCAAATAAACACTTAGATAAACACATCAATCACGCATTCTGACGGCTATAGTAGTGACCACATGGAGAAATAGACCCGATATACCAAACTTGAACATGACGTAAAATTCCCCAGATTTGTTCCTTAAACTTGTACTAATCCTCGAGAAAAAGAAACGGTGTACCCAATGTACAAAACCTCTTGACATTCTCAACTGAGTGAGACACCGAAGTGATAGTTACGTTGTGGGTTAAGCGAGAAAGAATCACAAACGCAACTAAATAGCCAAGTCTTTATCACCCTCTATAAACGCCCAAACAAGTCATCTTTGCGGAAGGGAAGAAAGAAGGAAGACAAAATAAGTAAACACGCCCGGGAAACCTCACTTCAAATCCAAATAAGAAATACCGTCCAACCAACTCCGTAGTCAACCTTAATCAATTCAAGCCAAGCCTTGTCATAATAATCATCGTGAAAATGTATATACCAGT
The DNA here is from genome assembly GCA_019973895.1 of Chrysanthemum seticuspe. NCBI lineage: Eukaryota > Viridiplantae > Streptophyta > Magnoliopsida > Asterales > Asteraceae > Chrysanthemum > Chrysanthemum seticuspe. The sequence continues at coordinate 104,713,881 of BPTQ01000007.1, forward strand.
GTATCAACCCGCATGCCACAACAACAATCATCATCATACCAAAATTTCAAACCTCATAACGAATCTCGTCAATTTCATCAACTCACATCATCAAATCACATTATCTCGTCAATCAAATCTCATAACACACCATATCTCATCGTCAAATCGCATCATCAAATTACACCTCTCATTACATATCCAAGAATGATCATCAACCTGCCCAAGTAATCAATTTAATCTGGTCTCGGTTCTAAAGGTATACCTGATTCAATTGATATATTACCCGGTACAATAGTCCATAAAAACCCATGATCCAACATAGACATCCCGAACTTCGGAAGACACTTAAGCCCAAGCACACATATCAAATCCGACACGTTGTTTATCCAAGCCCACATACTTTTAAGCACTATACTACATTAATATTTTGATCAAACGCATGCTTGACGAACGTATTTATTCAAACCATTGTGTACCTTTGATAAATTAAAAATCATTGAATAGAGATGATGAGAAAATGGCATAACTGATGTACAAAATTCGGCCCCAACACCAATACACGGCCCACATTTAATTAAGATCCGGTCCATATAAGATATACACTTGATCCTTCATCCAATTCAGGCCCACGTGAATAACAACCCGAAGAAGAATACTACTTGCCCTACTATCTAGGTTATAAAAGACTCACAATCCCACACAACCCTAATATTTCTCATCTTACAATTATCACCGCCCCCAACATCTACAAATCCTCTCAATCACTTAACCTAATCTCCAACAAAATCAGTGGTACCTCAAAACCTTAAATACAGATCAGACGCCTCCCATATCGTTATCCACACATCACGGTAATCCTTTATGCATCAACCAATACTCACGCCTCTCTCAACAACCTTGATAGACAAGATATGCTTGCCACAGAGATGGTTTTAGCAAGTTACCAACGCCATAGGGTTGGCTAGAAAGATAATTGACTACCCTTTTGAAGCTTCGTATAAAGGTAAGACTAAGATACGACAACCTGATTATGATTCACGTTTATATGGTGTTAATGAATGACCGAATCAAAGTCGTGGTTTAACAAATTTGTTAAAATCACTTCTTTAAATTCAAGAATTAATAAAAAAAAAACTTGGTCAATGATGTATAGCTTTGTGAGCATGTCTTTTAATGGTCGGATTTTTATTGAAAGGCACACAAGAGACTGAGATCTAATTATTTGCCATTCGTATTTCATTATGACAGACCATGAAGGAGAATGAACCCATTAATGGTTTATTTCAACTTTAATTCATTCTGATATTGTACCACGATAGATCTGTGATGATGAGTTTTCGTGTGTAAGGCTCTAGTTAGTCTCTATTTATAAATAATTGACACGAAAATACTTCTGAGATTAATGTGAGTATGTTTTAATTACTCGAAAGAGTGGTTTGATGGGGTTGGAATCAATGATGATGCAAGTTCCATATATTTGCGAAAACTCATAAGAGATTGCAGAAATGGAATTTAATCAGAGATCTATATGCTTGTACCCTCGAATGACATTGTTAAGAGTTATGATTTGTATAGAGGTCTGATGTATGTTGATGATGAACTCTTATCTTTGATGTATGTTGAATGATCTTTGATGTGAATCTGTTGTAGTTTATATTGCAAATAGACCGATGATGTAAATACTGAGGTTGACTTGAGTTGTTGGAAACTGTTATTGTGTGGTTTCGGTCTTCTTTCATTCTTCTTCATCCTTTTTCTGTTAAGTTGCTTCAGTCAAGGGTCGCTAAGACTAAGTCGCTAGACTAAGTCGCTGTGACCAAGTCGCTAGACCAAGTCGCTACGACTAAGTCGCTGGACCAAGTCGCTACGACTAAGTCGCTGGACCAAGTAGCTACGACTAAGTCGCTAGACCAAGTCGCTACCATGAGTAAATACTCATGGCAAATCGCTAACTGTTTTTATGAGTCAATTCGCTATTAAGAACCATCTTCAGAGAAACCCAGAAAAACGTGACGAAAACTGCTACATATGACTATTTTGACCCAGTTTGACCACGAAAACATGACCAGATTCATTGAAATTCAGAAAAAGTGCGTACAAAATGTTTCATTGACCCGTTTTGACCACTATTTGACCACCATATTTCACAGCTTTTGGTACAAAAATTGTTCTAAGATACCACTGTTTGGACAATAAAGTTTGACACAAGACAGATTTGAGACCATCACGAGACATTTTTGACCAACAAGAAAGGATACATGCAAAACAGTTAAAGTCTAAAACATATCAAAGTAGCAGCCAAAAACAAAAGCCAAAAACTTATGAAACAGATTTCCGACCAATAAAGATGATTGATGAGTGTCTAAATACTCATCATTTTTGTACATTATAAACTGCAAAATCATCTGAAAACACTCAGAAACACATCAAAATGATCAAAATATCACAAATCAGTGTTTTATGTGTTTCAAATGCAAAATTATCAAAATCAGATGAAAAATGTATCAAGTTTGCAAAATTGGCAGTTTTAGTCCCCCAAGTTTCATAAATTGTCAAAAATAGTCCCTGAGCCATAATTTCAAAAGCAAAAGTCACCAAAGGTCCTTTTAAAATCAAAAGTTGTCAAAATAAGTCCTTTGGTGAAAAATATACAAAGTTTGAGAAATTTACAAAAATGGTCCCTCAAGTTTAAAAGTTGGCAGAATTGGTCCCTGGAAAATGTGAAAAAGGCAACATTGGTCCTTGTACTTTTGAAGATTGTCACTTTAAGTCCTTGGAACAATTTTTCAGAATTGGCAGCTTAGGTCCCTACATTTTCAGGATTTACACCTTTAGTCCTTGAAGTTTTAAACCATTTAACTCAATTTTGGACCCTTGCTCATTTTGGACCCCCTGTCATCTGAATTGTGAACCCCCATCTATTAATAACACTTGCCTGGTCAAATTTCTGGTCAATCTTCTCACCCGCCAAAGTCCACCATATCACCTGCTTCCCTGAAACTTAGCTAAACCCATCCCCCCTCCTCTCCAATCACTCAAGCCTGTCCCTCCACCTTAGCTAACATCCAAGACCTCATTAAATGCACCTCCAACCCCTCACTCAACCTCCAATGGGCAGAAAAGAGTTTTGGCGCCAAAAATATGTTTAAACGGTTGAGATGATTTTTAAGCAATCCAAGGGTCAAGAATGGTGGGAAAGATTCAGAAGAGAGAGAGAGTAGCTTTAGAATATAAAAGACAGAGAAAAGAAGCAAGATGGGTAGTAGATTTTTAGTTTAAAAATTGTCTTATGTCGTTTTAATTATTAATGTATTAGTTTACTTCAAAAGTTGTAGTATTTTGTTCTTAAGTATCAAATTCAAGTCACATTTTCAGATTATCCAAGTTTTAATTATCAATTCAAAGTTTCATTTAGTTTCATGCTTATGTGGTTACTGTTGAAAATTCCAATTTCCATTTCATAAACCCAAGCTTCAATAAGCTTGTGTATCAGTTTATATAAGCTTAGATAAGCTTTTTATAGCTTTTCATAAGCTTAAAAGTTAAGTTCCAAGCATTTTGTACTGGGGTCAACAAAAGTCAACTGGGGACCAATATTGGACATGGACTTGGAAATGGGTTGATGCAGCAATTCAAATGGGTTGATTTAGTTCCTGTGGGTTGAAACTTAGGGTAGTAGTTCTCTGGTTCTTGGATTCAAGCCATTGTGGCTATTGGACAACTTGTAAGTTGATTATTTGGTTTATAAGCATAATCTGTTTCCATTGTCTAAGCTAGTTAAAATCTGTTCAAATAGGTTTATTTAAGTTACATTAGTGTAGGTTGATCCTTAATTCAAGATTGCTTAGTTGTTTTGTCATTTTAATTACATAACTGTTAGCAAAAGGTGTGTTTGGTACAACTGTAAAATCTGTCTCAGTGACTTATGCAGTAGTTTAATTCTATTGTTTTATGATTTTTAAGCATGTTTGAGCTAAGTTGAGTCATTATTCTGAGCCTGCTAGTTCTAGAAGTCAAATCTCACTGAAATCTTTATCACTGCTCACTGTTGTGAGTTATGAATTTGTGAATCACTTGTTTTATGTTCAAAAGTAATAAACAAAACTTGCAGAAGCTTAATATCATCATTTCATATCATAATCTGTTCAAAAATTGCTTGCAAAACTCACCAAAGTCAACATCTCTCAATTGCTTGCAAAAGTCAAAGGCTGAAAATCATGATTTGAGCTCAACTGCAAGGAATTTTCCTTGACTTATTTTTAAGTGAAATTAGGTGAAATTTGTTGCTTTAGAAACTTCAACTGGTCCTTTTACTTATAAGCATTTTTGGTGAATTTTACAATTTTTTTATAAGCTCCAAATTTGCTTCTCTTTTAAGCCAAAACTCCCCTGCTCACTGTACTCAGTTGGTACTGAGATTTTCTCAGTCCTTGCAGCAGGTGCATAGGGCTTGTTAGAGCTTGTCATTGTCTGATTTTTGGTACAATTGCTCTCACCCAGGTCTAGTCTAGATTCCAACCAGTAGTTTTCAATTTGAGCTTATTGTGTAGACTGTGCTTGTGTTCAAAGTTAGCACCCCAGATCTTGTTTTTAGCTTATAGCTTTTATATCAAATCTGTGCTAGCTTGTGGTTTAGAGGATTAGGATAGTTTAATCTTGTTTCATTTGAGTTCCTTTAGCATAATATTGCCTCTGTTTTGGTTTGGTGCCCTTTGGACTCCATTTGGCTTATCAAAGTGCTTATTTATAAGCACTTTGATCCTCAGTTCCATATTCTTGCACTTAACCTCCTGTTTTTCTAATTTTCCTAGCTTCCTAATTTTATTTTAGACTTTTCCTGCAATTTTCAGATTTTTCCAAGTTCATTTGCTATTTTTCTTAATTTTAATTAGTTTTTAAGCACTTTTAAATAGCATTTAATACAAATAAATAAGAAAAGCTTCAAAAAAATAATTTTTCATTTTTCTTAAGTTAAGATAAATATAAAAAGACAAAAAAGTATTTTTCTAGATTTTTCTTAGTTAAATTTGTATTTTCTAGCATTTTAATTAGTTTTAAATAGTTTTAAATTAATAATAAATATATAAAAAGTCTAAAAAATATCTTTTCAGTTTTAAAATTAGTTTTATCATATTTTAGATTTTTCTAAGTTTTAATTTTATTTTTCTAGTCTTATTTCATATTTTCTTTTATTTTAGAGTATTATTTAATATTTAAAAATAGTTTTTAATTAATAATAATTAGATAATTAGTTATAAAAATAATTTTCTTTTTCTAAAAATTTTCTTATATCATTAGGATTGTAAAAATGTATTTTTCATATTTTTAGGACTTTTATTTCTTAGTTTTCACTTTTTATTTTGTACGTTTACGTTATTTGTATTTAAACGTACGTTTTAGGTTTTAAACGTTCATCACTTTAAATATAGTGATAGCGTTTATTTAATAGATTTTATCCTTTTAATTTGCATTTAAGCCGTTTTAATTGTTGGCTTTTCTGTAGTTATAATCATTCCAAATCCTTTCCTGTTCAAATTCCTCGATCACTAAACGTTTGATAATCAATTGCACAACTCGCTGGGACATAACGACCCGGGGAGACTCTATACTCCTCAGATCCTCATTGATTTCGTGCTTAAGCTGTTTTAAGTTTTCTTACGCTTGCGTGAGAGAACTTGACGGTTTTGCGCGCATCAAATTTTTGGCGCCGCTGCCGGGGAGCTGTGCTGATTTATCTTCCGTGTAGCAGATTAGTTGTTTGAATCCTCACTCATTTGTTTATATCATCCATCTATCTATCTATATATATATCCATATTTTTTTAAAAAATCCAAAAACCCAAAAACATCCAAAAACGTATAAAACACAAAAATATTTTTTCTTTTGTTTATATATATGTATCAAATAATAAAAATACAAAAAGAATCGTCGTTTTCTTAATAATAAACAACTTAAAAGATTACCACCGAAAACCAAGGCAGTGCACTACCTAACTGGGGGTGCGACCATAATAAGTTCCCGAACCAAAGATTTAAAACTTGCCTTTGTGTCCTTGTGATTGGTGTACCTTTTTCAAAGAAGCCATTCATCTTGGATTATTGGTTAAGTTCACTGTTGTTTTGCCTCGATTTTGTGTTAATTGATTTTGTTGTGATATCGACGTTTCAGAGCCAGAAAACCCATAAAGATTCTTTTCACCTGATTTTTATAAAACGTCTTCATAATTCTCATTCTCATCTGAAATATCTTCATAATTCCATTTCTCTCCTTAACTCTGAGAGTCCTTAGAGTTAACTCTAGTGCATGCACACTCGTTCTTCTAGATCATTGAGTCCTTTGCGTGATCTAGCAGAAATTCCTAGAAGACGTTCTCGTAGGCGTGCTGCCCAAATAGTCGAACCCGAGATTCGTACTATTTCTAACAACACCATGGCAGACGAACGTACTATGGCGGAAATGCTCCAGGCACCCACCGAGGGTTATGGAGATGCCATCGTCTTACCAGTTATCAATTCTGATCACTTCGAATTGAAGACACATTTGATCCAACTTGTGTCTACAAATCAATTCCGTGGGTCTGATCGAGAAGACCCGTATGCACACATCCGTTGGTTTAACAAGTTGACTTCAACTATCAATTTTAAGGATGTGCCACAAAAGGTGATCAAGATGATGCTATTTCCATTCTCACTTGAGGGGACAGCCCGGATTTGGCTGGAAAAAGAACCCCCTCGATCCATCGAAACTTGGGAGGATCTTGTTCAAAAGTTTGTCAACTATTTCTTTCCTCCATCAAAGACGACTAATCTGAAAAATGAAATTTCTGGATTTCGTCAAAATTTCGATGAAAACTTTGGAGAGGCATGGGAGAGATTCAAAGATCTCCTCAGGAAATGCCCCCATCATGAATTCACGGAGCTTCAACAAGTTAATATCTTTTATAATGGGTTGAACGGTAATGATCAAGATTCTTTGAACGCATCCGCGGGTGGCAATATCTTGAATCGTAGACCTAAAGATGTGCTTGAAATTTGCGAGAGTAAATCAAAAGTTCCTATTTCTCGCAACAAAGTCAATGTTCCGAACACTCCTGCTTCTTCATCCGGTAACTCTTCTGAGTTAGCCGCTCCGTTAGCCGCTCTAACGGATATCATCCATTGTATGATAAAAGAGGTAAAGGAAATCAAAAGCGAAATTCATAAGCCCGAACCAGTCAAAGCCGTAAACAAGGTGTGTGAAACTTGTAGTGGTCCACATGCGTATTATGATTGTCAAGCAACCGATGCTTCCTTTTACCAAGCTCCCGTAGCTTCGGTAAACCACAATCAATACCGACCACAGGCTGATCCTCACTACCGTGCACCTAGCGGTATGACACCACCTGGTTTTCCTCCCGTGCAAAACCATGGCAATCAAAATCGCTTTGTTCCGAATCAAGGACAAAATTTCAATAACTCTCAAAATTTCAATCAAAACCGGAACAATTTCAACCAACCTCAACCATATCAAGCTCCAAATCATCAAAGTTATCAACCACCTCCTCAAGCTCCCATGCCAAATGACTTCATGAAAATGACTGAGGCAAACATGCGATCAATGCAAACTCAGATCAATAACATGAGAGGTGAGCTAAAAAGGGAAATTGATACCACATTATCTCGGCAGACAAATGAGTTAAAGAATATGATGAGCAGTTTCATGAACATGAATATGAACAAAGCTTCACCATCTTCTGGAGGACTCCCAAGCAATACCATTCCTAATCCCAATGCCGAGTTGAAAGCCGTCACCACTCGTAGTGGTAAGACGCACAATGGACCTACGACTCCTATGCCCCCTCCTCCTGTGGCATTTAGTCAAGTTACCAAGGAGACAACGGACAAGGTGCATTATTCAAGCCCACGAAGTACCGCACACGTCCCACCTTCGGTAGTCCAAGCTTTAAGTCCGGAACCCGATGTTCCAAAGAAAATTCTTGAGCCAGAAATCACTTCCATCCCGGCTCAAAAGTCTAGTCAGCTTCCTTACCCATCAAGAATGAATGATGAGAAGCTCAAAGACAAAAACAAAGAGCAAATGGAAATTTTTTTCCAAATCTTCAATGAGCTTCACTTTGATATAAGCTTCGTTGATGCTCTCGTTCTAATGCCTAAATTTGCATCCACGCTTAAAGGCTTACTCACCAACAAAGACAAGCTATCAGAGATAGCTAAAACTCCTCTCAATGAGCAATGCTCAGCAGCCATTCTTAATAAGCTTCCCGAAAAGCTTGAAGACCCTGGCCGGTTCTTAATCCCGTGTGATTTCTTGGGGATGTTTCAATGCTCCGCCTTGGCCGATCTTGGCGCTAGCATTAACCTCATGCCACTCTCAGTATGGAAGAAACTGTCTCTTCCTGAACTTTCATCCACTCGTATAACACTCGAGCTAGCGGATCGTACAGTAACTCGTCCACTTGGGATAGCCGAGGATGTCGTGATGAAAGTTGGAAAGTTTCACTTTCATGCTGACTTTGTTGTAGTAGACTTCGATGCAGATCCTAGAGTTCCCCTCATCTTAGGGAGAGCTTTCTTGAAAACGAGTCGTGCTCTGATAGATGTGTTTGCGGAAGAGTTGACCATACGGGTTGACAACGAAGAGCTCACGTTAAATATCAACCAGAACTCAAAACCTCTGTACAAACAGAGTGTTGCCACAATTGATCAAAGATCTGAAAGATTCAATGCAACACTCTCAAATTTCACGGTTAAGAGTGTTCACCAAAAACGTGCTGAGCTCAAAGCTTTGAAAATTACCCCTGGTTCAAGCAAATGGTTTGAAAGCTGTACCAGGGATGTCAAGAGTGTTCTTGATGATGACGAAGATCTAGATTCGGAGACTTCATCGGAAGTGGTGGAAACTGCTAGCTCTAAGAGCACGCCACTTGTCCCACCTCCGGAATCAGTTTGTCGCATCGAGATTGTTAACTCTGTGGATGAAACTAAACTCTCTTCTGTTTCATCTGAGTTGGATGATGATGTTTGTGATCCAATGGGAGACATTCTTCCCATTGATGAATTGCTCAAAAATGATCCATCATCCTCTAGTCTTATTCCCGACTCTTCCACCCCTTCTCTCACTCCTGATGAGGAAGAGGACAACTTTTGGAATGAAGTCGATGCATTTCTAAGTGATGAATCAATTCCAACGGGAATTGATAACACTTACCTTGATCCGGAGGGAGACATCCTTTTTCTGGAAAGTCTGTTGATTGAAGAACCATTTCCCACCCTCCCTCCCGGACATCTTCTTGACAATCACCATCTAAGCTTCAAGTTTAAGCTTAAAGATGTCAAAACTGGTGATTTGCTTTTCTCTGCTGAGGAATGGACTTGCATTCTCATGTACGTCTTTATTCCATTCTTCACAGATGGTGTGGTTGCTCTTTCCCTTTTCTCTTTCGGGAATGAGGACACCATCTTTGACCCCGGTATCATCCTTTATAGTTTCTACTATTAACAATACCGAGGTTATATCTCGTCGGTGTGGAACTTTCTGATGTTCATATGTTCATTAACATTGTGAACGAAAGTCCGATCGAGATTGGTTTTCCACGTTACTTTCCCCATGAACAAATGAATTCGGGGTCGAGTCAAGCTAGCGACTCGGGAATCAAAAACAGTAGCATGCCATATGGGTTTTCACCCATATTTCTGTCTTCTTACCTCTTTCTACAACCCTAGTGTGGGGGGGTTGCCCACATGTTTCAAAAAAAAAAAAAAAAAAATCTTCTTTCTAAATAATGGCCGTAGTATTTCCCTTTTACGTTCTTTGTTTCGGCATAACCGCCGGTACTTTGAATATTGAGGGCAATATTCATTTCTAAGTGTGGGGGGGAATTCTCGCGAATTTCATATATTATCTACCCAATTCCCCCGTTTTTGGCCAAAATTTTTTGGAGTAAGTATTTTACACTTACTCAATTGGTTATCAGTCCGCCATGTTTGATAAACTAAAGGATTGGCTAATCCAGGAGCAAACGGCTCTTGGTAAAGATTTCTCAAATCCGTTTATATGGCTTGCAATTTGCCCAAAATTGTATGGTATTCAGCTCACCATATCCTTAAAAGTGAAGAGTTGGCTAGCCCGCAAGATTATGGCTTGTGGTAAAGGCAGTGGAAAAACCATAATTGGTAATCGACTCACCAAAGATAATATTGATAATTTATCTAAGAGTTGGCTAGTCCAGAAGGGTACGGCTTCTGGTAAAGACAAAATCAAATCCGTTGAAAGCTGGTGGTTTGCTCAAAATCACATGGTTATCGGTGTACCATGGTTCTTACTTGAACTGAAACATTTGGCTACTCCAGAAGTAATGGCTTTTGGTAAAGAGATTAAAATCCATTATGTTTTCTCAAATCATTGCTAGGGACTAGCAATATCTCAGTGTGGGGGATTGATGAGTGTCTAAATACTCATCATTTTTGTACATTATAAACTGCAAAATCATCTGAAAACACTCAGAAACACATCAAAATGATCAAAATATCACAAATCAGTGTTTTATGTGTTTCAAATGCAAAATTATCAAAATCAGATGAAAAATGTATCAAGTTTGCAAAATTGGCAGTTTTAGTCCCCCAAGTTTCATAAATTGTCAAAAATAGTCCCTGAGCCATAATTCAAAAAGCAAAAGTCACCAAAGGTCCTTTTAAAATCAAAAGTTGTCAAAATAAGTCCTTTGGTGAAAAATATACAAAGTTTGAGAAATTTACAAAAATGGTCCCTCAAGTTTAAAAGTTGGCAGAATTGGTCCCTGGAAAATGTGAAAAAGGCAACATTGGTCCTTGTACTTTTGAAGATTGTCACTTTAAGTCCTTGGAACAATTTTTCAGAATTGGCAGCTTAGGTCCCTACATTTTCAGGATTTACACCTTTAGTCCTTGAAGTTTTAAACCATTTAACTCAATTTTGGACCTTGCTCATTTTGGACCCCCTGTCATCTGAATTGTGAACCCCCATCTATTAATAACACTTGCCTGGTCAAATTTCTGGTCAATCTTCTCACCCGCCAAAGTCCACCATATCACCTGCTTCCCTGAAACTTAGCTAAACCCATCCCCCCTCCTCTCCAATCACTCAAGCCTGTCCCTCCACCTTAGCTAACATCCAAGACCTCATTAAATGCACCTCCAACCCCTCACTCAACCTCCAATGGGCAGAAAAGAGTTTTGGCGCCAAAAATATGTTTAAACGGTTGAGATGATTTTTAAGCAATCCAAGGGTCAAGAATGGTGGGAAAGATTCAGAAGAGAGAAAGAGTAGCTTTGGAATATAAAAGACAGAGAAAAGAAGCAAGATGGGTAGTAGATTTTTAGTTTAAAAATTGTCTTATGTCGTTTTAATTATTAATGTATTAGTTTACTTCAAAAGTTGTAGTATTTTGTTCTTAAGTATCAAATTCAAGTCACATTTTCAGATTATCCAAGTTTTAATTATCAATTCAAAGTTTCATTTAGTTTCATGCTTATGTGGTTACTGTTGAAAATTCCAATTTCCATTTCATAAACCCAAGCTTCAATAAGCTTGTGTATCAGTTTATATAAGCTTAGATAAGCTTTTTATAGCTTTTCATAAGCTTAAAAGTTAAGTTCCAAGCATTTTGTACTGGGGTCAACAAAAGTCAACTGGGGACCAATATTGGACATGGACTTGGAAATGGGTTGATGCAGCAATTCAAATGGGTTGATTTAGTTCCTGTGGGTTGAAACTTAGGGTAGTAGTTCTCTGGTTCTTGGATTCAAGCCATTGTGGCTATTGGACAACTTGTAAGTTGATTATTTGGTTTATAAGCATAATCTGTTTCCATTGTCTAAGCTAGTTAAAATCTGTTCAAATAGGTTTATTTAAGTTACATTAGTGTAGGTTGATCCTTAATTCAAGATTGCTTAGTTGTTTTGTCATTTTAATTACATAACTGTTAGCAAAAGGTGTGTTTGGTACAACTGTAAAATCTGTCTCAGTGACTTATGCAGTAGTTTAATTCTATTGTTTTATGATTGTTAAGCATGTTTGAGCTAAGTTGAGTCATTATTCTGAGCCTGCTAGTTCTAGAAGTCAAATCTCACTGAAATCTTTATCACTGCTCACTGTTGTGAGTTATGAATTTGTGAATCACTTGTTTTATGTTCAAAAGTAATAAACAAAACTTGCAGAAGCTTAATATCATCATTTCATATCATAATCTGTTCAAAAATTGCTTGCAAAACTCACCAAAGTCAACATCTCTCAATTGCTTGCAAAAGTCAAAGGCTGAAAATCATGATTTGAGCTCAACTGCAAGGAATTTTCCTTGACTTATTTTTAAGTGAAATTAGGTGAAATTTGTTGCTTTAGAAACTTCAACTGGTCCTTTTACTTATAAGCATTTTTGGTGAATTTTAAAATTTTTTTATAAGCTCCAAATTTGCTTCTCTTTTAAGCCAAAACTCCCCTGCTCACTGTACTCAGTTGGTACTGAGATTTTCTCAGTCCTTGCAGCAGGTGCATAGGGCTTGTTAGAGCTTGTCATTGTCTGATTTTTGGTACAATTGCTCTCACCCAGGTCTAGTCTAGATTCCAACTAGTAGTTTTCAATTTGAGCTTATTGTGTAGACTGTGCTTGTGTTCAAAGTTAGCACCCCAGATCTTGTTTTTAGCTTATAGCTTTTATATCAAATCTGTGCTAGCTTGTGGTTTAGAGGATTAGGATAGTTTAATCTTGTTTCATTTGAGTTCCTTTAGCATAATATTGCCTCTGTTTTGGTTTGGTGCCCTTTGGACTCCATTTGGCTTATCAAAGTGCTTATTTATAAGCACTTTGATCCTCAGTTCCATATTCTTGCACTTAACCTCCTGTTTTTCTAATTTTCCTAGCTTCCTAATTTTATTTTAGACTTTTCCTGCAATTTTCAGATTTTTCCAAGTTCATTTGCTATTTTTCTTAATTTTAATTAGTTTTTAAGCACTTTTAAATAGCATTTAATACAAATAAATAAGAAAAGCTTCAAAAAAATAATTTTTCATTTTTCTTAAGTTAAGATAAATATAAAAAGACAAAAAAGTATTTTTCTAGATTTTTCTTAGTTAAATTTGTATTTTCTAGCATTTAATTAGTTTTAAATAGTTTTAAATTAATAATAAATATATAAAAAGTCTAAAAAATATCTTTTCAGTTTTAAAATTAGTTTTATCATATTTTAGATTTTTCTAAGTTTTAATTTTATTTTTCTAGTCTTATTTCATATTTTCTTTTATTTTAGAGTATTATTTAATATTTAAAAATAGTTTTTAATTAATAATAATTAGATAATTAGTTATAAAAATAATTTTCTTTTTCTAAAAATTTTCTTATATCATTAGGATTGTAAAAATGTATTTTTCATATTTTTAGGACTTTTATTTCTTAGTTTTCACTTTTTATTTTGTACGTTTACGTTATTTGTATTTAAACGTACGTTTTAGGTTTTAAACGTTCATCACTTTAAATATAGTGATAGCGTTTATTTAATAGATTTTATCCTTTTAATTTCCTTTTAATTTGCATTTAAGCCGTTTTAATTGTTGGCTTTTCTGTAGTTATAATCATTCCAAATCCTTTCCTGTTCAAATTCCTCGATCACTAAACGTTTGATAATCAATTGCACAACTCGCTGGGACATAACGACCCGGGGAGACTCTATACTCCTCAGATCCTCATTGATTTCGTGCTTAAGCTGTTTTAAGTTTTCTTACGCTTGCGTGAGAGAACTTGACGGTTTTGCGCGCATCAAATTTTTGGCGCCGCTGCCGGGGAGCTGTGCTGATTTATCTTCCGTGTAGCAGATTAGTTGTTTGAATCCTCACTCATTTGTTTATATCATCCATCTATCTATTTATATATATATCCATATTTTTCTTAAAAAATTCAAAAACCCAAAAACATCAAAAAACGTATAAAACACAAAAATATTTTTTCTTTTGTTTATATATATGTATCAAATAATAAAAATACAAAAAGAATCGTCGTTTTCTTAATAATAAACAACTTAAAAGATTACCACCGAAAACCAAGGCAGTGCACTACCTAACTGGGGGTGCGACCATAATAAGTTCCCGAACCAAAGATTTAAAACTTGCCTTTGTGTCCTTGTGATTGGTGTACCTTTTTCAAAGAAGCCATTCATCTTGGATTATTGGTTAAGTTCACTGTTGTTTTGCCTCGATTTTGTGTTAATTGATTTTGTTGTGATATCGACGTTTCAGAGCCAGAAAACCCATAAAGATTCTTCTCACCTGATTTTTATAAAACGTCTTCATAATTCTCATTCTCATCTGAAATATCTTCATAATTCCATTTCTCTCCTTAACTCTGAGAGTCCTTAGAGTTAACTCTAGTGCATGCGCACTCGTTCTTCTAGATCATTGAGTCCTTTGCGTGATCTAGCAGAAATTCCTAGAAGACGTTCTCGTAGGCGTGCTGCCCAAATAGTCGAACCCGAGATTCGTACTATTTCTAACAACACCATGGCAGACGAACGTACTATGGCGGAAATGATCCAGGCACCCACCGAGGGTTATGGAGATGCCATCGTCTTACCAGTTATCAATTCTGATCACTTCGAATTGAAGACACATTTGATCCAACTTGTGTCTACAAATCAATTCCGTGGGTCTGATCGAGAAGACCCGTATGCACACATCCGTTGGTTTAACAAGTTGACTTCAACTATCAATTTTAAGGATGTGCCACAAAAGGTGATCAAGATGATGCTATTTCCATTCTCACTTGAGGGGACAGCCCGAATTTGGCTGGAAAAAGAACCCCCTCGATCCATCGAAACTTGGGAGGATCTTGTTCAAAAGTTTGTCAACTATTTCTTTCCTCCATCAAAGACGACTAATCTGAAAAATGAAATTTCTGGATTTCGTCAAAATTTCGATGAAAACTTTGGAGAGGCATGGGAGAGATTCAAAGATCTCCTCAGGAAATGCCCCCATCATGAATTCACGGAGCTTCAACAAGTTAATATCTTTTATAATGGGTTGAACGGTAATGATCAAGATTCTTTGAACGCATCCGCGGGTGGCAATATCTTGAATCGTAGACCTAAAGATGTGCTTGAAATTTGCGAGAGTAAATCAAAAGTTCCTATTTCTCGCAACAAAGTCAATGTTCCGAACACTCCTTCTTCTTCATCCGGTAACTCTTCTGAGTTAGCCGCTCCGTTAGCCGCTCTAACGGATATCATCTATTGTATGATAAAAGAGGTAAAGGAAATCAAAAGCGAAATTCATAAGCCCGAACCAGTCAAAGCCGTAAACAAGGTGTGTGAAACTTGTAGTGGTCCACATGCGTATTATGATTGTCAAGCAACCGATGCTTCCTTTTACCAAGCTCCCGTAGCTTCGGTAAACCACAATCAATACCGACCACAGGCTGATCCTCACTACCGTGCACCTAGCGGTATGACACCACCTGGTTTTCCTCCCGTGCAAAACCATGGCAATCAAAATCGCTTTGTTCCGAATCAAGGACAAAATTTCAATAACTCTCAAAATTTCAATCAAAACCGGAACAATTTCAACCAACCTCAACCATATCAAGCTCCAAATCATCAAAGTTATCAACCACCTCCTCAAGCTCCCATGCCAAATGACTTCATGAAAATGACTGAGGCAAACATGCGATCAATGCAAACTCAGATCAATAACATGAGAGGTGAGCTAAAAAGGGAAATTGATACCACATTATCTCGGCAGACAAATGAGTTAAAGAATATGATGAGCAGTTTCATGAACATGAATATGAACAAAGCTTCACCATCTTCTGGAGGACTCCCAAGCAATACCATTCCTAATCCCAATGCCGAGTTAAAAGCCGTCACCACTCGTAGTGGTAAGACGCACAATGGACCTACGACTCCTATGCCCCCTCCTCCTGTGGCATTTAGTCAAGTTACCAAGGAGACAACGGACAAGGTGCATTATTCAAGCCCACGAAGTACCGCACACGTCCCACCTTCGG
The DNA here is from genome assembly GCA_019973895.1 of Chrysanthemum seticuspe. Lineage (NCBI taxonomy): Eukaryota > Viridiplantae > Streptophyta > Magnoliopsida > Asterales > Asteraceae > Chrysanthemum > Chrysanthemum seticuspe. The sequence goes on from BPTQ01000007.1 coordinate 104,729,887, forward strand.
TAGTCCAAGCTTTAAGTCCGGAACCCGATGTTCCAAAGAAAATTCTTGAGCCAGAAATCACTTCCATCCCGGCTCAAAAGTCTATTCAGCTTCCTTACCCATCAAGAATGAATGATGAGAAGCTCAAAGACAAAAACAAAGAGCAAATGGAAAAAATTTTCCAAATCTTCAATGAGCTTCACTTTGATATAAGCTTCGTTGATGCTCTCGTTCTAATGCCTAAATTTGCATCCACGCTTAAAGGCTTACTCACCAACAAAGACAAGCTATCAGAGATGGCTAAAACTCCTCTCAATGAGCAATGCTCAGCAGCCATTCTTAATAAGCTTCCCGAAAAGCTTGAAGACCCTGGCCGGTTCTTAATCCCGTGTGATTTCTTGGGGATGTTTCAATGCTCCGCCTTGGCCGATCTTGGCGCTAGCATTAACCTCATGCCACTCTCAGTATGGAAGAAACTGTCTCTTCCTGAACTTTCATCCACTCGTATGACACTCGAGCTAGCGGATCGTACAGTAACTCGTCCACTTGGGATAGCCGAGGATGTCGTGATGAAAGTGGGAAAGTTTCACTTTCATGCTGACTTTGTTGTAGTAGACTTCGATGCAGATCCTAGAGCTCCCCTCATCTTAGGGAGAGCTTTCTTGAAAACGAGTCGTGCTCTGATTGATGTGTTTGCGGAAGAGTTGACCATACGGGTTGACAACGAAGAGCTCACGTTAAATATCAACCAGAACTCAAAACCTCTGTACAAACAGAGTGTTGCCACAATTGATCAAAGATCTGAAAGATTCAATGCAACACTCTCAAATTTCACGGTTAAGAGTGTTCACCAAAAACGTGCTGAGCTCAAAGCTTTGAAAATTACCCCTGGTTCAAGCAAATGGTTTGAAAGCTGTACCAGGGATGTCAAGAGTGTTCTTGATGATGACGATGATCTAGATTCGGAGACTTCATCGGAAGTGGTGGAAACTGCTAGCTCTAAGAGCACACCACTTGTCCCACCTCCGGAATCAGTTTGTCGCATCGAGATTGTTAACTCTGTGGATGAAACTAAACTCTCTTCTGTTTCATCTGAGTTGGATGATGATGTTTGTGATCCAATAGGAGACATTCTTCCCATTGATGAATTGCTCAAAAATGATCCATCATCCTCTAGTCTTATTCCCGACTCTTCCACCCCTTCTCTCACTCCTGATGAGGAAGAGGACAACTTTTGGAATGAAGTCGATGCATTTCTAAGTGATGAATCAATTCCAACGGGAATTGATAACACTTACCTTGATCCGGAGGGAGACATCCTTTTTCTGGAAAGTCTGTTGATTGAAGAACCATTTCCCACCCTCCCTCCCGGACATCTTCTTGACAATCACCATCTAAGCTTCAAGTTTAAGCTTAAAGATGTCAAAACTGGTGATTTGCTTTTCTCTGCTGAGGAATGGACTTGCATTCTCATGTACGTCTTTATTCCATTCTTCACAGATGGTGTGGTTGCTCTTTCCCTTTTCTCTTTCGGGAATGAGGACACCATCTTTGACCCCGGTATCATCCTTTATAGTTTCTACTATTAACAATACCGAGGTTATATCTCGTCGGTGTGGAACTTTCTGATGTTCATATGTTCATTAACATTGTGAACGAAAGTCCGATCGAGATTGGTTTTCCACGTTACTTTCCCCATGAACAAATGAATTCGGGGTCGAGTCAAGCTAGCGACTCGGGAATCAAAAACAGTAGCATGCCATATGGGTTTTCACCCATATTTCTGTCTTCTTACCTCTTTCTACCACCCTAGTGTGGGGGGGTTGCCCACATGTTTCAAAAAAAAAAAAAAAAAAAAAAAAAAAAAAAAAAAAATCTTCTTTCTAAATAATGGCCGTAGTATTTCCCTTTTACGTTCTTTGTTTCGGCATAACCGCCGGTACTTTGAATATTGAGGGCAATATTCATTTCTAAGTGTGGGGGGGAATTCTCGCGAATTTCATATATTATCTACCCAATTCCCCCGTTTTTGGCCAAAATTTTTTGGAGTAAGTATTTTACACTTACTCAATTGGTTATCAGTCCGCCATGTTTGATAAACTAAAGGATTGGCTAATCCAGGAGCAAACGGCTCTTGGTAAAGATTTCTCAAATCCGTTTATATGGCTTGCAATTTGCCCAAAATTGTATGGTATTCAGCTCACCATATCCTTAAAAGTGAAGAGTTGGCTAGCCCGCAAGATTATGGCTTGTGGTAAAGGCAGTGGAAAAACCATAATTGGTAATCGACTCACCAAAGATAATATTGATAATTTATCTAAGAGTTGGCTAGTCCAGAAGGGTACGGCTTCTGGTAAAGACAAAATCAAATCCGTTGAAAGCTGGTGGTTTGCTCAAAATCACATGGTTATCGGTGTACCATGGTTCTTACTTGAACTGAAACATTTGGCTACTCCAGAAGTAATGGCTTTTGGTAAAGAGATTAAAATCCATTATGTTTTCTCAAATCATTGCTAGGGACTAGCAATATCTCAGTGTGGGGGATTGATGAGTGTCTAAATACTCATCATTTTTGTACATTATAAACTGCAAAATCATCTGAAAACACTCAGAAACACATCAAAATGATCAAAATATCACAAATCAGTGTTTTATGTGTTTCAAATGCAAAATTATCAAAATCAGATGAAAAATGTATCAAGTTTGCAAAATTGGCAGTTTTAGTCCCACAAGTTTCATAAATTGTCAAAAATAGTCCCTGAGCCATAATTTCAAAAGCAAAAGTCACCAAAGGTCCTTTTAAAATCAAAAGTTGTCAAAATAAGTCCTTTGGTGAAAAATATACAAAGTTTGAGAAATTTACAAAAATGGTCCCTCAAGTTTAAAAGTTGGCAGAATTGGTCCCTGGAAAATGTGAAAAAGGCAACATTGGTCCTTGTACTTTTGAAGATTGTCACTTTAAGTCCTTGGAACAATTTTTCAGAATTGGCAGCTTAGGTCCCTACATTTTCAGGATTTACACCTTTAGTCCTTGAAGTTTTAAACCATTTAACTCAATTTTGGACCCTTGCTCATTTTGGACCCCCTGTCATCTGAATTGTGAACCCCCATCTATTAATAACACTTGCCTGGTCAAATTTCTGGTCAATCTTCTCACCCGCCAAAGTCCACCATATCACCTGCTTCCCTGAAACTTAGCTAAACCCATCCCCCCTCCTCTCCAATCACTCAAGCCTGTCCCTCCACCTTAGCTAACATCCAAGACCTCATTAAATGCACCTCCAACCCCTCACTCAACCTCCAATGGGCAGAAAAGAGTTTTGGCGCCAAAAATATGTTTAAACGGTTGAGATGATTTTTAAGCAATCCAAGGGTCAAGAATGGTGGGAAAGATTCAGAAGAGAGAGAGAGAGTAGCTTTGGAATATAAAAGACAGAGAAAAGAAGCAAGATGGGTAGTAGATTTTTAGTTTAAAAATTGTCTTATGTCGTTTTAATTATTAATGTATTAGTTTACTTCAAAAGTTGTAGTATTTTGTTCTTAAGTATCAAATTCAAGTCACATTTTCAGATTATCCAAGTTTTAATTATCAATTCAAAGTTTCATTTAGTTTCATGCTTATGTGGTTACTGTTGAAAATTCCAATTTCCATTTCATAAACCCAAGCTTCAATAAGCTTGTGTATCAGTTTATATAAGCTTAGATAAGCTTTTTATAGCTTTTCATAAGCTTAAAAGTTAAGTTCCAAGCATTTTGTACTGGGGTCAACAAAAGTCAACTGGGGACCAATATTGGACATGGACTTGGAAATGGGTTGATGCAGCAATTCAAATGGGTTGATTTAGTTCCTGTGGGTTGAAACTTAGGGTAGTAGTTCTCTGGTTCTTGGATTCAAGCCATTGTGGCTATTGGACAACTTGTAAGTTGATTATTTGGTTTATAAGCATAATCTGTTTCCATTGTCTAAGCTAGTTAAAATCTGTTCAAATAGGTTTATTTAAGTTACATTAGTGTAGGTTGATCCTTAATTCAAGATTGCTTAGTTGTTTTGTCATTTTAATTACATAACTGTTAGCAAAAGGTGTGTTTGGTACAACTGTAAAATCTGTCTCAGTGACTTATGCAGTAGTTTAATTCTATTGTTTTATGATTGTTAAGCATGTTTGAGCTAAGTTGAGTCATTATTCTGAGCCTGCTAGTTCTAGAAGTCAAATCTCACTGAAATCTTTATCACTGCTCACTGTTGTGAGTTATGAATTTGTGAATCACTTGTTTTATGTTCAAAAGTAATAAACAAAACTTGCAGAAGCTTAATATCATCATTTCATATCATAATCTGTTCAAAAATTACTTGCAAAACTCACCAAAGTCAACATCTCTCAATTGCTTGCAAAAGTCAAAGGCTGAAAATCATGATTTGAGCTCAACTGCAAGGAATTTTCCTTGACTTATTTTTAAGTGAAATTAGGTGAAATTTGTTGCTTTAGAAACTTCAACTGGTCCTTTTACTTATAAGCATTTTTGGTGAATTTTAAAATTTTTTTATGTGCTCCAAATTTGCTTCTCTTTTAAGCCAAAACTCCCCTGCTCACTGTACTCAGTTGGTACTGAGATTTTCTCAGTCCTTGCAGCAGGTGCATAGGGCTTGTTAGAGCTTGTCATTGTCTGATTTTTGGTACAATTGCTCTCACCCAGGTCTAGTCTAGATTCCAACCAGTAGTTTTCAATTTGAGCTTATTGTGTAGACTGTGCTTGTGTTCAAAGTTAGCACCCCAGATCTTGTTTTTAGCTTATAGCTTTTATATCAAATCTGTGCTAGCTTGTGGTTTAGAGGATTAGGATAGTTTAATCTTGTTTCATTTGAGTTCCTTTAGCATAATATTGCCTCTGTTTTGGTTTGGTGCCCTTTGGACTCCATTTGGCTTATCAAAGTGCTTATTTATAAGCACTTTGATCCTCAGTTCCATATTCTTGCACTTAACCTCCTGTTTTTCTAATTTTCCTAGCTTCCTAATTTTATTTTAGACTTTTCCTGCAATTTTCAGATTTTTCCAAGTTCATTTGCTATTTTTCTTAATTTTAATTAGTTTTTAAGCACTTTTAAATAGCATTTAATACAAATAAATAAGAAAAGCTTCAAAAAAATAATTTTTCATTTTTCTTAAGTTAAGATAAATATAAAAAGACAAAAAAGTATTTTTCTAGATTTTTCTTAGTTAAATTTGTATTTTCTAGCATTTTAATTACTTTTAAATAGTTTTAAATTAATAATAAATATATAAAAAGTCTAAAAAATATCTTTTCAGTTTTAAAATTAGTTTTATCATATTTTAGATTTTTCTAAGTTTTAATTTTATTTTTCTAGTCTTATTTCATATTTTCTTTTATTTTAGAGTATTATTTAATATTTAAAAATAGTTTTTAATTAATAATAATTAGATAATTAGTTATAAAAATAATTTTCTTTTTCTAAAAATTTTCTTATATCATTAGGATTGTAAAAATGTATTTTTCATATTTTTAGGACTTTTATTTCTTAGTTTTCACTTTTTATTTTGTACGTTTACGTTATTTGTATTTAAACGTACGTTTTAGGTTTTAAACGTTCATCACTTTAAATATAGTGATAGCGTTTATTTAATAGATTTTATCCTTTTAATTTCCTTTTAATTTGCATTTAAGCCGTTTTAATTGTTGGCTTTTCTGTAGTTATAATCATTCCAAATCCTTTCCTGTTCAAATTCCTCGATCACTAAACGTTTGATAATCAATTGCACAACTCGCTGGGACATAACGACCCGGGGAGACTCTATACTCCTCAGATCCTCATTGATTTCGTGCTTAAGCTGTTTTAAGTTTTCTTACGCTTGCGTGAGAGAACTTGACGGTTTTGCGCGCATCAATGATGCTAAGAACAGCCAAAAACATATCAAAGTAACCACACAAATCAACACAACACAATAACCTTGGCTCTGGTACCAATTGTAGGATCTTAATATTTTATTGTGTTGATGATTCGGGTGGTCTTGGATGATCAAAATACATGTTTGCCATAGTTAGAGAGTTAGTAGAGAGAGAGGGTGTTCTTGCTAGAGGTTTACACAAAGTATGGAATATTAGATTGAATGAGAAGCACCACCCCTTCCATGGATGGAAGGGGTATTTATAGTTACAGAAAATACGACCTCCTATCGGCCTGTGGATCAGGTATACAGTGGGTAAAGACCCGTCCTTCCTCCACGGTGTTGCACTACATTATTCTACGCTATCAATTAACTAATTAACTACTACATAACGTAAATAACTACAAATCTACGAGCTAACATATGCTAGACTATAATTGGGGTGACCGACACTTTAACATGGAATTTCCAATTCCTAACAGTTTTATTTATCAAGAAGAAGATACATAAGATTGGAAGGAGCTTTTCACGCATACATTCTTCTTGGAAAGGATTTAACCACTACTTCACACACGGATCCTACCGAGCATATCAGGGGAGTATTAGTTTCTTTCGTTTTTAATTACCTTCCATTTTCATAACTTTGATACTTTCGGGGAACATTGGGGACAATGTTCAGTTTAAGTGTAGGGAGGAAAAATAAAACGGGAACTTTGAAACTATGCTTATCCTTGAATATTTGCTTTGTCCAATTTCATTTGTGTAATAAACCATGAGAAAATGTCGGTTAGGGTAATTTTGGCACCAAATTTAAAATTTTTCATGACATATAGGAATGGGCCATTAGTCTTAACAAAAGCGTCTCACGGATAGGAAGTTATATGACTAGCACAAAAACCCTTTACCACCTAAATTCCACCCAAAATGTGAGGATCGCCCTTAGATTAGTAGGAATTAAAGCATTCATCTTTAATGCTTAGAGTGTGAACCGATAGTATATTAGATTCTAGAACTTGTTTTGTGATGCATTCCGAGATCGCTAGTAAGACTACACTTGTGTAGTTAGGAATAACTAAATGATAAGAGGCATTAGGATAACCCTTGTTTGATACCCGTAATATAATTACTTCTTCCATATCGGTTGAGTAATTCCCCCACACCTTTGCGTTGTACTCATTTTTAGTACACGATACCCCTAGTTAACCCCTCAGAGCCTATCCTTTTCGCGGTTCTCGTGATGTTTCAGTTTTTTCCGGAATATCAATGAAGAGCATTGTTTACACCCCACCCCAAAATATACACCCAAATCGCCTTAGCCTACCCTGTATGCACCCACTTTTAGTGCATTATTGTTATCACCCCAAACCGTTAGTTCAATTATCTAGTTGCTTGCATGAGTTGCTAAGTCGAGTCATATCCTTTGTACATAGTTTTGGGACGACTGGGACTCATGGGAAAAAGTTAAAGTTTATGAAATGACTGGAAAGGAACGTTAAATTCCCTTATTTGCGTAATAACGTACCCCAAGTGTTTTGATCTTTTCAATTCGGGTCAAATTAGTGTTAGAGTAATAAAAACTCAAGTGTAGGGATGTGCCTATAAATCCCTATCATTTTGATGTTACCGTAGAGGATGGTAGAGTAAAAGTGTATGAAAAAAAAAAAATAATAAAAAAATAAAATAAATAAACATACGGGCTACCATCCTACATCTATCATTTAAATTTATGTTTGTTTGTTTCAGTTAGCTAGAGTCTATAATGTCAAGTCTTGGCTTAGCAACGCCATTCTTCGTATGCTTGTAACAAAAAAAATTTTGACTTGCCACCACTAAATAGCCTATCCCACCAAACCCTTTGTTTCCCTACCGTAAGCCTAACATTACAACCCTTTAAAGACCTCTTTGATAGTCTTTCCTAGGTTCTTACGCCAAAGCGATGGAGGTTTGATCTATTCTCAAGCCTATGGTAATCTATGTACTAGGACCGGTTAATGAGTGTTTAATCTTCCATTTCCAACTTGTTATATTTCATATACACCCGAGAGAGATGTGAGTATCCAAACACCCCATGTGAGGTGCTAGTATGTAATTTTCGTGCTTGTTATGACTTTTGCGGGGCTTATATGTGTTGTGGGCTGTTTTAAACCAATGCTTCATGACCCCTAACTTATAAATTAATTGGCTAAAAGCACATTTGCTTGAGGACAAGCAAATACCAAGTGTAGGGATATTTGATAAGGTTTTAAAATGTACCTTTTTGAGGGGTCGTTTAAGCCCTTATTTGATTACTTTTGTATCCGTTATTATTTAATATCGTTCCTTTTCACTTTTTAGGTCTCTTGAAGGCAAATTGCTGTAATGGCACTTATTTGGACGAAAAGGCGCGGATATACGAAGAAAATGGCCAAAGTCAAGAATTGAGACACTCAAGCTGCTGAAATACAAGGTGACGGCTTCACTGCTTAACTGCGACGCCGTCAGAGCATTTTGTGAAGGCACAGAAGCCAAATTTCTTATTTTCAAGTGACGGTGTCAGGCTTTAAAAGAGTAGGCCGCCGCAACTCAGACGGCCTAGATTTGATCCAGACGGCGTCAGAGTCTCAAGGCGACAGCGTCACGGACATAAGGTGACGCCGTCACAAGCTGCAACATGCGCGCGAAGTAGCTGATACTGTTTTGGCCATAACTTTTGCATATGAACTCGGATTTAGGTGATTCAAAAGCCCACATGACCGGAATGAGAAAATCTACAGTTTGGTGAAAAATTGGTCGTGACGCCGTCACTCTTTAGGTGTGACGCCGTCGCTCTTTGCCGACAGAAAATCTGCCTATAAATATAACATTATAACTTCACTTTTTGTAAGCCCTAAACCCTAAGTCCGATTCTAGGGTTTAGGTAGGTGTTTTTCCAGCAACTTAAAGGGTTTCAAACACTCTATAAACATCGTGTAATGGTTTGTTTGTTAATCCAATCCTATGGTATGTCTTCAATTATTATAATTGTTGCTTGCTCTTCATTAATTATGCTTGGCTAATTCACCTTGTGTTTGCTTATGATTGTATGAAACTTGTATATAATTAATTAGATCTTATTGATTTCTTAGTGATGCTTGTGTCTATCTTCATCATTAGGGGTGTGACAATTTCAATGAGTCTAATTGGTTTAGTTTATAATTCTTGCACCCTACTGTCTCTTGTTTGATTGGTTGTCTCTTATCTTAATTGTAATTAGCTTAGGAGTGCGACTAGGCTATCGTTGTGTTTAATACTTGATAAATCTTTGATAGTTTATGAATGACTTAGTGGACTTCGTTTACTAAACCCAAAGATAACCTTAAAGTTAGTTTATGAATGACTTAGTGGATTTTGTTTACTACACTTAAAGGTGACTTTAAAGAGTTAGGGAATGCACACCTTACGACCTTAGAAAACACAATGCGTTAAGAATAAGGACGTGACAATTCAACCATCAATAGGACGTGACACTTTAGTAGGTAGAATTAGATAGCTAGCAAGGAGTAATACATCATAATTAGATACACTTCACGTTCCTGGTAGACCCACAATTTAGTTAGTATCTTTTGGGATAGTTGACTAGCAACTAATTCCACCCTAACCTTCACACCCGAGATTCATAAAATATAAAAATACAAAAATAATCATCCCTCACCTTTAGACTTAAATCGACATACACTTCAGCCTAACGACACTATTCCCCTAGAGAACGATATCAATACCCGTGGCTTACCCTAATACTACACTACAACGATTAGGTTCACTGCCTAGGGTGTTATAAAACTTGCTCGAAGAAAAGGAAGTTCCTTTGTCCCCGAACGCGCTGTGTAAGCGTATCAAGTTTTTGACCCACTATACCTAGTTGAGCAAATCTAATCAGCCAATTGAAGTCAGTGGACTACAATGTTATTCCAGAAGATATAAATTTGAAGTTCATTAGAAGTTTATCTCCTGAATGGGCTCTTCATACGCTTGTGTGGAGAAATAAGGAGGACTTTGATAAGATGACTCTGGACAATCTCTACAACAACTTGAAGGTTTATGAGTCTGAGAAAAACGTTGCTGGTGCATCTTCTGCTAATCAAAACATTGCTTTTGTGTCCACCAATCATATGAGTTCACAAGATGTATCCACTGCTGCTTATGGAATAACCACGGCTATTGCAAACAATACCACTATTAGTGATAATGTCAGTGATGGTGCAATTTGTGCTTTTCTGGCTGATTTAACCACCAGTGTTACTGTTTTAAATCAAGATCTAGATCAAATTGAGGAGATTAATCTTCAATGGCAAATGGCAGTGTTGACTCTCTAAGCAAGGAAGTTTCTGAGGAGGACTGGAAGACAGGTTAAGTATGATGGTCAAAGGAGAGCTGGATTCGATAAAAGCAAGATGGAGTGCTTTAACTGCAAGAAGAAGGGTCACTTTGCTAGAGAATGTCGAGCTCCTAAGAGATTTGATGGCATGAAGAAGACCACAGAAGAGCCTGCTTCTTCTTCAGCTTTGGTTGCTCAAAATGGAATTGGTGATTATGACTGGAGTGATCAGATTGCAGAGGGTCCTAATGCAGCTTTTCTTGCTAGTGAAGCTTCAAAAGAGCATAATTTACTCTAATGGCCTATACTTCATCTTCTGGTTCTGATTCACACACGGACAGCTAACATATCACCATCTTTGATGAACTAACCACGAAAGTTTGGTGATATGTTAGATCACTCCATTGGGATCCATCAACAGCCTCCCCTTATTCTCGACCAAACTAAGTATAATCTATTCAACAGGGAAAAATTATGATATTACTAAAGCGGCTTATTTAAGATGGTGGGAAAAAAGTAACCAAGTCCATAAACCTTTTGTGGGTTTCACCATTCTATCAAGCCTACAAAACACCTCATCTAGTGAAACCTATGCTTCGTATGAGCCTTCACCTAGGCTAGACTTTCGTGAACAACCTCCATGTTTAGAAAATATTTTTAGTAAGGCCCTTAGGATAACTGACCAAATTTGTGAAAATATTATGGTAAGCAACCAAGCATTAAACCATAAGTTGGATCAATTACTAGATTTGGTTTCATCACGACCTAGGGAAATAATACATGATGAGCATATAGATGATGTAGATGTGATTGAGGATAAGGTGAAAAGTCTAGACCCACAAGGTATACCACAAGTCCCACCATCATTTAAGACATACACACCGCACGTGACTTACCCCGAAGTAGTAGAAGAGACTTTAGGAATCCCAATGGAGGTAGAACATTTGAACCAAACTCAACTGGAGAATATAGGTTTGAATACTTGTAGTCTCAGTCTTACTCTTAGTTCTAGGGAATTTCCTAGTGTTGATGAACCGGAACCTCAATCTTTACTTCCATCCTTAGATATACATCTAGGAGACAAAAGAGGAACCGACCCACCCATCAACCAATTTAGTCCGGGTAGTTTTAGGATGAAGGAAGCCATTCACACACCCCCTTCACCTCACGTGGCATATTTTTACCCTAAGGGTGTGTATCGCTGCTATCACCCGCACTTAAACTTAAGTGTAGGGAAAACTTCCCCTTTATCTGTTAAAAAAGGGTAGAGTCAGGCTCGTGACTCGAACAAAAACAAGCGCTTCTTGGGAGGCAATCCATGTGTACTTGTTTTTCATTTTTATTTGTGTGTCGTATATGTTTTATTGATTGTTTATTCTCATGTTTGAATTTGTAAAAATGCTTTATTTTGTCTTTAACCTCGTCTTAATTACATATAAAGGTATTTTACATAAGGGATAAGTGTAGGGAGGATTACACACGTTTTCAAAAGAAATGTGAACATGAGAATTTCAATTATATAAAAGATATACATGTGTGTTTGTTCGAGTCAAATGCTTGTATCGGGTCATAATGGATGTTTTGCAGGAAATGTTTCCAGATTTTAAAGATAAAAATGTTCCAGAATTTTTTCCAGAAAATCACAGACCAGTTTCTGTCAGGATAACCTGACGGCGTCACGATCGCAACCTGACGGCGTCAGGAAGGAGCAAAAACAACTGATTACTTTTTCTCGTTTTCTATGCTACTTATAAAATTTTGGAATTTTCCAGGTCTTAATTTTCCAGAAAATCTGCAAATATCCATTCCACAAGCATTATATCTTATTTAAGTCTAAATTACATCTTGTTGTGATTTTTCTCTGTTCGGTTTGATGCGTTGGGTTGTTTGTTTTCTTAAAGTGTGAAGGTTTTATTTATCAAGAAGAAGATACATAAGTTTGGAAGGAGCTTTTCAAGCATAACATTCTTCTTGAAGAAAGATTTAACCACTACTTCACACACGGATCCTACCGAGCTAATCAGGGGAGTATTAGTTTCTTTCGTTTTTTAATTACCTTCTATTATCATAACTTTGATACTTTCGGGGAACATTGGGGACAATGTTCAGTTTAAGTGTAGGGAGGAAAAATAAAACGGGAACTTTGAAACTATGCTTATCCTTGACTATTTGCTTTGTCCAATTGTATTTGTGTAATAAACCATGAGAAAATGTCGGTTAGGGTAATTTTGGCACCAAATTTTTAATTTTTCATGACATATAGGAGTGGGCCATTAGTCTTAACAAAAGTGTCTCACGGATAGGAAGTTGCATGACTAGCACAAAAACCCTTTACCACCTAAATTCCACCCAAAATGTGAGGATCACCCTTAGATTAGTAGGAATTAAAGCATTCATCTTTAATGCTTAGAGTGTGAACCGGTAGTATAATAGATTCTAGAACTTGTTTTGTGATACATCCCGAGATCGCTAGTAAGACTACACTTGTGTAGTTAGGAATAACTAAATGATAAGAGGCATTAGGATAACCCTTGTTTGATACCGTAATATAATTACTTCTTCCACATCGGTTGAGTAATTCCCCCACACCCTTTGCGTGGTACTCATCTTTAGTACACGATACCCCTAGTTAACCCCTCAGAGCCTATCCTTTTCGCGGTTCTCGTGATGTTTCGGTTTTTCCGGAATATCAATGAAGAGCATTGTTTACACCCCACCCCTAAATATACACCCAAATCGCCTTAGCCTACCTTGTATGCACTCACTATTAGTGCATTATTGTTATCACCCCAAACCCTTAGTTCAATTATCTAGTTGCTTGCATGAGTTGCTAAGTCAAGTCATATCCTTTGTACACAGTTTTGGTATGATTGGGACTCATGGGAAAAAGTTAAAGTTTATAAAATGATTGAAGGGAACGTTAAATTCCTTTAATTGCGTAATAACATACCTCAAGTGTTTTGATCTTTTCAATTCGGGTCAAATTAGTGTAAGAGTAATAAAAACTCAAGTGTAGGGATGTGCCTATAAATCCCTATCATTTTGATGTTACCGTAGAGGATGGTAGAGTAAAAGTGTATAAAAAAAAAAAAAAAAAAAATCAAAAAAAAAATAGAAAAAGAGAAAAGAAAAAATAGAGTGTTAAAAAAAAACAAAAAACAAAAAAACATACGGGCTACCATCCTACATCTATCCTTTAAATTTATGTTTGTTTGTTTCAGTTAGCTAGAGTCTAGAGTGTCAAGTCTTGGCTTAGCAACGCCGTTCTTCGTATGCTTGTAACAAAAAGATTTTTGACTTACCACCACTAAATAGCCTATCCCACCAAACCCTTTGTTTCCCTACCGTAAGCCTAACATTACAACCCTTTAAAGACCTCTTTGATAGTCTTTCCTAGGTGGTTACGCCAAAGCGATGGAGGTTTGATCTATTCTCAAGCCTATGGTAATCTATGTACTAGGACCGGTTAATGAGTGTTTAATCTTCCATTTCCAACTTGTTATATTTCATATACACCTGAGAGAGATGTGAGTATCCAAACACCCCATGTGAGGTGCTAATATGTAATTTCCGTGCTTGTTATGACTTTTGCGGGGCTTATATGTGTTGTGGACTGTTTTAAACCAATGCTTCATGACCCCTAACTCATAAATTAATTGGCTAAAAGCACATTTGGTTGAGGACAAGCAAATACCAAGTGTAGGGATATTTGATAAGGTTTTAAAATGTACCTTTTTGAGGGGTCGTTTAAGCCCTTATTTGATCACTTTTGTATCCATTATTACTTAATATCATTCCTTTTCACTTTTTAGGTCTCTTGAAGGCAAATTACTGTAATGGCACTTATTTGGACGAAAAGGCGCGGATATACGAAGAAAATGGCCAAATTCAAGAATCGAGACACTCAAGCTGCTAAAATACAAGGTGACGGCGTCACTGCTTAACTGCGACGCCGTCGGAGCATTTTGTGACGGCACAGAAGCCAAATTTCCTATTTTCAAGTGACGGTGTCAGGCTTTAAAAGAGTAGGCCGTCGCAACTCAGACGGCCTAGATTTGATCCAGACGACGTCAGAGACTGAAGGCGACGACGTCACGGACATAAGGTGACGCCGTCACAAGCTGCAACATGCGCGCGAAGTAGCTGATACTGTTTTGGCCATAACTTTTGCATACGAACTCGGATTTTGGTGATTCAAAAGCCCACGCGACCGGAACGAGAAAATCTACAATTTGGAGAAAAAGTGGTCGTGACGCCGTCACTCTTTAGGTGTGACGCCGTCGCTCTTTGCCGACAGAAAATCTGCCTATAAATATTACATTATAACTTCACTTTTTGTAAGCCCTAAACCCTAAGTCCAATTCCAGGGTTTAGGTAGGTGTTTTTCCAGCAACTTAAAAGGTTTCAAACACTCTATAAACATTGTGTAATGGTTTGTTTGTTAATCCAATCCTATTGTATGTCTTCAATTATCATAATTGTTGATTGCTCTTCATTAATTATGCTTGGCTAATTCACCTAGTGTTTGCTTATGATTGTATGAAACTTGTATATAATTAATTAGATCTTATTGATTTCTTAGTGATGCTTGTGTCTATCTTCATCATTAGGGCGTGACAACTTCAATGAGTCTAATTGGTTTAGTTTATAATTCTTGCATCCTACTGTCTCTTGTTTGATTGGTTGTCTCTTATCTTAATTATAATTGGCTTAGGAGTGCGACTAGGCTATCGTTATGTTTAATACTTGACAAATCTTTGATAGTTTATGAATGACTTAGTGGATTTCGTTTACTAAACCCAAAGATAACCTCAAAGTTAGTTTATGAATGACTTATTGGATTTCGTTTACTACACTTAAAGGTGACTTCAAAGAGTTAGGGAATGAACACCTTACGACCTTTGAAAACACAACGCGTTAAGAATAAGGACGTGACAATTCAACCATCAATAGGACGTGACAATTCAGTAGGTAGAATTGGATAGCTAGCAAGGAGTAATACATCATAAGTAGATACGCATCACGTTCCTGGTAGACCCATAATTTAGTTAGTATCTTTTGGGATAGTTGGCTAGCAACTAATTCCACCCTCCCCTCCAAAACCGAGATTCATAAAATATAAAAATACAAAAACAATCATCCCTCACCTTTAGACTTAAATCGACATACACTTCAGCCTAACGACACTATTCCCCTAGAGAACGATATCAATACCCGTGGCTTACCCTAATACTACACTACAACGATTAGGTTCACTGCCTAGGGTGTTGAAAAACTTGCTCGACGAAAAGGAAGTTCCTTTGACCCCGAACGACGCGTGTAGCGTTATCAAGTTTTTGAATTGTTGGGTTTTTGGTTCCTTGGATCAAGAATTATTCTAAGTACTGGAACTGCGGACATAGTTGATATAAACACGGATAGAAGGATGTAACCACGGATGATGACAAACCACGGCTAGTAGTATTGTGTAACTACTGATAGATTATTGTAACCACTGCTAGTCTTTTATTGTCGGTTTAGTATTATGTATTAGATAAATATGGAAAAGATATTTATCTTGTAGGTTACGTATTGTATAATGTAAAGGACTCCTTAGCCTATAAAAGGAGGTCCTAGGTTAGACTAGATATACGTATGTTTTATATCTAAGGTCGATACACTTCAAGGTTGTAAAACCCTAATACTGGTTAGAGTATTCGTATTAATAATAATATTGAGGTGTTGAATGTTTACTCTTCTTCTTCTTAAGATTAAGTGTTCAATTCCGCGTAATACTTAATAAGTTCTTTGTTTAAGTCAGTTTCTATATTAGATCGTTTGCTCAACTGGGATCAACAAGTGGTATCAGAGCTTGTGATCTAGAAACTGTAATCAAGAAGAAGTTCTATTCAAGAAAGCTAAGATGTCTGACGAAACTCACATGGTGACTGCATCAAAGGTTCCCATGCTCAAGCATGGTGAGTATCAAATCTGGAGAATGCGAATGAGGGAATACATTCGTATGATTGACTATGCCATCTGGGATGTTGTTGAAAAAGGTGATACTCTTCCTTTGAAGGGTGCTGATGGTAAAGCAATAGAAATTGTTAGTGAAGTTGACAAGGCCAAAAGGAAATTGGAGATTAAAGCTCATAGTATTCTTTCTATGGGAATACCTAATGAGTATGTTTTGGACTTTGAAAGATATGAGTCAGCTAAAGAGTTACTGGATGCTCTTGAGAGAAGATTTGCTGGTAATGAAGCTACAAAGAAATCAAGGAAGAATATGCTCAAGCATCAGTTTGAAAACTTCACTGCACTAAGTGGAGAAAAACTTGATGGCACTTATAACAGGCTTCAAAATCTAATCAGCCAATTAAAGTCAGTGGACTACAATGTTATTCCAGAAGATATAAATTTGAAGTTCATTAGAAGTTTATCTCCTGAATGGGCTCTTCATACGCTTGTGTGGAGAAATAAGGAGGACTTTGATAAGATGACTCTGGACAATCTCTACAACAACTTGAAGGTTTATGAGTCTGAGAAGAACGTTGCTGGTGCATCTTCTGCTAATCAAAACATTGCTTTTGTGTCCACCAATCATATGAGTTCACAAGATGTATCCACTGCTGCTTATGGAATAAACACGGCTATTGCAAACAATACCACTGTTAGTGATAATGTCAGTGATGGTGCAATTTGTGCTTTTCTGGCTGATTTAACCACCAGTGTTACTGTTTTAAATCAAGATCTAGATCAAATTGATCCTAATGATCTTGAGGAGATTAATCTTCAATGGCAAATGGCAATGTTGACTCTCCAAGCAAGGAAGTTTCTGAGGAGGACTGGAAGACAGGTTAAGTATGATGGTCAAAGGAGAGCTGGATTCGATAAAAGCAAGATGGAGTGCTTTAACTGCAAGAAGAAGGGTCACTTTGCTAGAGAATGTCGAGCTCCTAAAAGATTTGATGGCATGAAGAAGACCACGGAAGAGCCTGCTTCTTCTTCAGCTTTGGTTGCTCAAGATGGAATTGGTGATTATGACTGGAGTGATCAGATTGCAGAGGGTCCTAATGCAGCTTTTCTTGCTAGTGAAGCTTCAAAAGAGCATAACTTTGCTCTAATGGCCTATGCTTCATCTTCTGGTTCTGATTCTGAGGTATCCAATGATTCTACTTGTTCTTTTAAATCATGTCATGATAATTTAGAATCTCAAAAAGCTATCACTGAGAGTATAAGGAAAGAAGTAGAAAGACTGACAATGGACAACCTAGGTTATAGAGTTGGTCTAGAAAGTGTGGAAGAAAAGCTTAAATTCTGTATCAAATGTGAGTTTGAGTATGTTGATAAAATTAATATACTAGGTGGTGAAATTAATCTTAAGGATAGAGAGATTAAGATGCTTAAGGATAAACTAGCAGAGGCAGAGAGTGTATAATTAAAAGCCCTAGAAGAAAAAGAAAAACATGTTGTTAGGGTAGCTAAAACACAATATGCTTCTGATCTAGTAAATAAACCAATAGGTCAAAAATTGTTCAAAGATGGTACTGGCCTGGGGTACAATGATATACCACCACCATCTCTTATGAAACATGCGCCACCTGCTAAAGAGCTCTCATTTAGCAGTGATAAGTCATCTGATGCTCCCATAATTGAAGATTGGGAATCATATTATGAGGAAGATAGATCTGAATCAACTCAACCTGAAAAGATAGAGCATGTTAAGAAAGTTGATTCTAAACAAGTCAACCTTGTACCTAGATTTGGAGCTCAAATTGCTAAGAGAGTAGTTGAGTACAAGGAAGTACCTAGGGAACAGATGAAAAGATATATACCTAGGGGAAACCAGAGAAACTTCAATGGACTAACTTCAAACAGATTAGGAGATGAGTTTCAATGTGTTAAAAAGGCTTGTTATATATGTGGTAGTTTTGACCACTTACAGAGAAATTGTTATAAAAACAGACCACAAGTTTGGAACCATTGGAGGAGGGTAAATCATCAAAACTTTTCAAAGAAAACAAACCCTCATCCTAACAAAAACATGATTCCTAGGGCAGTATTGATGAGGAATGGGAATACAAAATCAATAGTCACTACTGCACCTAAATGGGTTCCAACCACTGCTAAGCAAAATGTAAACACGGCTAAGCAGAATCAAACCACTGTTAAGCAAAATATCACCAATGATACAAAAGAAGTTTTAAAAATTCCAAAGGTGATAACTGACACAGTGGTTGGAAATCATTTTTATGCTGTTAAGGCCTCAGCTAGTTGGCAATGGAAGCCTAAGACCAAGGTTTTACCACATGTCAACTGTGCATCAATGGACCTAAAGAAATTTGAATATTTTGATGCAAAGGGCAGACCCAAGTCAGTATTGGCTTGGGTCCATAAAAGGAACTAATTTGTGTAATTTCATGTGCAGAGCAATCTACAAGATGAGCTAAAAGATAAAGGAGTTTTTGATAGTGGTTGCTCTGGGCACATGACTTGGGATGGGAGCAACCTGGAAGATTTTGAAGCTTTTGATGGAGGATATGTGGCATTTGGCAATGATCCAAAGGGAGGAAAGATACTTGGCAGAGGCACAATCAGAACAGGGAATTTAGACTTTGAAAAAGTCTATCTGGTACAGGGACTTAAGTATAATCTATTCAGTGTTTCTCAAATGTGTGATAAGAAAAACTGGGTACTTTTCGGTGAAACTGAGTATGTGGTTTTGTCTCCTGAGTTTAAGATACCTGATGAGAAGTTTATACAACTTAGGGTACCTAGGAAGGAAAACATATATTGTTTTGATCTTAAAGATGTTCTTCCAAATAGGTCCTTAACATGTTTGTTTGCTAAAGCATCTGTAGATGAGTCAAAATTGTGGCATAGAAGGCTAGGTCACCTCAATTACAAAACAATCAATAAACTGGTAAAAGGAAACTTAGTGAGAGGGTTACCTTCTAAGGTTTTTGAGTGTAAGGAACTGTGTGTGGCCTGTCAAATAGGTAAACAACATAGAGCTTCTTGTAAGACCAAAACTGTAAACACCATCACACAACCACTGTTTATGCTTCATATGGACTTATTTGGACCTACCTTTGTTAGAAGTTTGAACCATAAGCAGTACTGTCTAGCTATCACTGATGATTATAGTAGATTTTCTTGGGTATACTTTTTGGCTGCTAAGAGTGAGACTAGTGAGATTCTCAAGAGTTTCATTACTAAGATAGAAAATCTAGTAAATCATAAGGTCAAGGAAATCAGATGTGATAATGGAACTGAGTTTAAGAATGATGTGATGAATTAGTTCTGTGTAGCTAAAGGTATAGAAAGACAATTTAGTGTTGCTAGAACACCACAACAGAATGGTGTAGTTGAAAGGAAAAATAGGATACTAATTGAGGCTGCTAGGACAATGTTGTCAGAATCTAAGTTACCAACTACCTTTTGGGCTGAAGCTGTAGGCACTGCATGTTATGTTCAGAATAGAAGTAAGGTAGTGAAGCCTCATAACAAGACCCCCTATGAACTGTTACATGATAGGAAGCCAATGATTGCATTCCTAAAACCTTTTGGGTGTCCTGTTACTATCTTGAATACCATAGACTACCTAGGCAAGTTTCAAGAAAAAGCTGATGATGGATACTTTTTAGGCTACTCTTCCAATAGTAAAGCCTTTAGAGTATACAATAGGAGGACTAGAATTGTTGAAGAGAATCTACATGTTCAATTCAGTGAAAAGACTCCTAGTGTTGAGACCAAAGGACCAGACTGGCTGTTTAATATTGATATGCTAACCAAATCTATGAATTATGAGCCTATCATTGCAGGAACTTCCACTAATGTTAATGCAGGTACACAAAAGGATTCTGATGCAGAAACAGATTCTAAGGAAGCTGATTCTCCAAAGGAATTCTATTTGGTTGAAAAGTGGAAAGCTGGTACTGTCTCATCAATCATTCACAAGCAAGGTCCCACTGATGATGATGTACTGGATAATGGAGGCAATGTTTATTATCATCCAGATAAAGATGAGTTGTTGAAAGATAACTCAGTGTCGGTAGAAGAAATTGAAAAGAAGAAGAGGAATTCTGCAAGCACTGCTAAGCCAACTGAAAGCACTGCTAAGCCATCTTCTACCATTGATAGGTCAAGTGAAATCCCGGCTGCAAGTACTAATGATAGTATTTTCTTTGGACCTAATGCAAAGCCATTATTTGGTGAAGAGGAGTATCCACATGATCCTAACATGCCTGCTTTGATAGAAATTGATACTCCTACTTATGATGAAGACATGGATGATTTCTTCAATGTTGATTTGTCTAATTTGGAAACTGTCATTCATGAAAGTCCTATCAACACTACAAGGATTCACAAGATTCATCCCAAGGAACAAATACTTGGAAACTTGAATACTCCAGTTCAAACAAGAACCAGGGTTAAGAATACTGAACCTTTTCCTGAACATGGGTTCTTTGCAAGATCACATCACAAAAGAAACAGTCATAAAGATCTGCAAAATTGTCTGTTTGCTTGTTTTCTATCTCAAAAGGAGCCCAAGAGAGTGGAAGAAGCTTTATCAGAAGAAGGCTGGGTAGAGTCAATGCAAGAGGAGCTTTTACAGTTTAAGCTTCAAGAGGTTTGGACATTGGTTGATCTTCCTAATGGTAAAAGGGCTATTGGGACTAAATGGGTGTTCAAAAACAAGAGGGATGAAAGAGGAATTGTTGTAAGGAACAAATCACGGTTGGTTGCTCAAGTATACACACAAACTGAAGGTTTGGATTATGATGAAGTGTTTGCTCCAGTTGCAAGAATAGAGGCTATTAGATTATTTTTGGCTTATGCTTCATTCAAGAATTTTGTTGTGTATCAGATGGATGTTAAAAGTGCATTTTTGTATGGCACAATTGATGAGGAGGTTTTTGTTTGTCAACCTCCTGGTTTTGAAGATCCTGATCATCCTGACAAGGTTTACAGGGTGAGGAAGGCTATGTATGGGTTGCATCAAGCTCCTAGGGCATGGTATGAGTGCCTGTCTACTTATTTGATGGACAATGGGTTTAAAAGAGGGCTGGTTGATAAAACTTTGTTCATTAGAAAGCACAAAGATGATATTTTATTGGTTCAGCTTTATGTAGATGACATCATCTTTGGCTCTACAAACAAGGAGCTATGCAGGGATTTTGAGAAACTTATGCATGATAAGTTTCAGATGAGTTCTATAGGAGAACTCACTTTCTTTTTGGGGCTAAAGGTTCAACAAAGGACTGATGGTATTTTCATTAGTCAAGACAAGTATGTAGCAAATGTTTTGAAAAAGTTTGGGTTTCAAGATGTAAAAAGTGCAAGTACACCAATGGAGACTCAGAAACCACTTCTACCAGATGATGGAAGTCCCAAAGTTGATTTGAAGTTGTACAGGTCCATGATTGGATCTTTGATGTATCTCACAACATCTAGGCCAGATATTATGTTCTCAGTATGTGTGTGTGCAAGATTTCAAGTAACACCAAATACCTCACACATGAATGCTGTTAAGAGGATCTTTAGATATCTTAAAGGTCATCCCAAATTGGGCCTTTGGTACTCTAAGGATTCCCCATTTGATTTGGTTGCCTACACAGATAGTGACTATGCTGGTGCTAGTTTGGATAGGAAGTCTACTACTGGAGGATGTCAGTTGTTGGGAAGCAGATTAATTTCTTGGCAGTGTAAAAATCAAACTATTGTGGCTAATTCTACAACTGAAGCTGAATATGTGGCTGCTGCTAGTTGCTGTGGTCAAGTTCTTTGGATTCAGAATCAATTGCTGGATTTTGGGTATAATTTTATGCATACTAAGATTTACATTGATAATAACAGTACAATTTGCATCATTAAAAATCCTGTTTTACATTCTAGAACTAAACATATTGAGATAAGGCATCACTTTATTAGAGATTGTAATGAGAAAAGGTTGATTCAAATGGTAAAAATTCATACTGATTTCAATGTTGCTGATCTTCTCACCAAAGCTTTTGATGTGGGGAGGTTTCAGTACCTTGTTGTTAGTATTGGAATGATTAATCTCTAACTCTCAAATTGTTTTGTACCAGTTTGTATAAGTATTGGACTGTTATTATGTAATATTAGTATTGCTATTTATTTGTTTCTAACCACTGATAGTTGTGTTCAAACCACTGTTTGTTGCTCTGTTTTTCCACTAACCATTTTGTAGATAAAAGAAAGTTCATTATAGAAGCAAAAGAAGTACCGAAGTTAAAGTGTTCATTCATTCAAGAAACAGTTTACAGCTTACAGCTTACAACTTACAATGAAACTTCAAGTGCAAATTAAAAGACTAGTTCTATACATGATTTCCTACTACTATCCTAGCCCATAACATCTATTACAGCTGTTGGATATGCATGACGAGCTAAGGATCAAAATGGAAAGGATGGATTAAGGAAACCGAAGATGATGAAGATGAATACAGTAGATGAAGCATAAAGGACATTGTCATTCATGAAAGTCCTGTCACCACTACAAGGATTCACAAGATTCATCCCAAGGAACAAATACTTGGAAACTTGAATACTCCAGTTCAAACAAGAAGCAGGGTTAAGAATACTGAACCTTTTCCTGAACATGGGTTCTTTGCAAGATCACTTCACAAAAGAAACAGTCATAAAGATCTGCAAAATTGTCTGTTTGCTTGTTTTCTATCTCAAAAGTAGCCCAGGAGAGTGGAAGAAGCTTTATCAGAAGAAGGCTGGGTAGAGTCAATGCAAGAGGAGCTTTTACAGTTTAAGCTTCAAGAGGTTTGGACATTGGTTGATCTTCCTAATGGTAAAAGGGCTATTGGGACTAAATGGGTGTTCAGAAACAAGAGGGATGAAAGAGGAATTGTTGTAAGGAACAAATCACGGTTGGTTGCTCAAGTATACACACAAACTGAAGGTTTGGATTATGATGAAGTGTTTGCTCCAGTTGCAAGAATAGAGGCTATTAGATTATTTTTGGCTTATGCTTCATTCAAGAATTTTGTTGTGTATCAGATGGATGTTAAAAGTGCATTTTTGTATGGCACAATTGATGAGGAGGTTTTTGTTTGTCAACCTCCTAGTTTTGAAGATCCTGATCATCCTGACAAGGTTTACAGGGTGAGGAAGGCTATGTATGGGTTGCATCAAGCTCCTAGGGCATGGTATGAGTGCCTGTCTACTTATTTGATGGACAATGGGTTTAAAAGAGGGCTGGTTGATAAAAATTTGTTCATTAGAAAGCACAAAGATGATATTTTATTGGTTCAGATTTATGTAGATGACATCATCTTTGGCTCTACAAACAAGGAGCTATGCAGGGATTTTGAGAAACTTATGCATGATAAGTTTCAGATGAGTTCTATAGGAGAACTCACTTTCTTTTTGGGGCTAAAGGTTCAACAAAGGACTGATGGTATTTTCATTAGTCAAGACAAGTATGTAGCAAATGTTTTGAAAAAGTTTGGGTTTCAAGATGTAAAAAGTGCAAGTACACCAATGGAGACTCAGAAACCACTTCTACCAGATGATGGAAGTCCCAAAGTTGATTTGAAGTTGTACAGGTCCATGATTGGATCTTTGATGTATCTCACAGCATCTAGGCCAGATATTATGTTCTTAGTATGTGTGTGTGCAAGATTTCAAGTAACACCAAATACCTCATACATGAATGCTGTTAAGAGGATCTTTAGATATCTTAAAGGTCATCGCAAATTGGGCCTTTGGTACTCTAAGGATTCCCCTTTTGATTTGGTTGCCTACACAGATAGTGACTATGCTGGTGCTAGTTTGGATAGGAAGTCTACTACTGGAGGATGTCAGGTTTTGGGAAGCAGATTAATTTCTGTGCAGTGTAAAAAGCAAATTATTCTGGCCAATTCTACAACTGAAGCTGAATATGTGGCTGCTGCTAGTTGTTGTGGTCAAGTTCTTTGGATTGAGAATCAATTGCTGGATTTTGGGTACAATTTTATGCATACTAAGATTTACATTGATAATAACAATACAATTTGCATCATTAAAAATCCTGTTTTACATTCTAGAACTAAACATATTGAGATAAAGCATCACTTTATTAGAGATTGTAATGAGAAAAGGTTGATTCAAATGGTAAAAATTCATAATGATTTCAATGTTGCCGATCTTCTCACCAAAGCTTTTGATGTGGGGAGGTTTCAGTACCTTGTTGTTAGTATTGGAATGATTAATCTCTAACTCTCAAATTGTTTTGTACCAGTTTGTATAAGTATTGGACTGTTATTATGTAATCTTAGTATTGCTATTTTTTTGTTTCTAACCACTAATAGTTGTGTTCAAACCACTGTTTGTTGCTCTGTTTTTCCACTAACCATTTTGTAGATAAAAGAAAGTTCATTATAGAAGCAAAAGAAGTACTGAAGTTAAATTGTTCATTCATTCAAGAAACAGTTTACAGCTTACAGCTTACAGCTTACAATGAAACTTCAAGTGCAAATTAAAAGACTAGTTCTATACATGATTTCCTACTACTATCCTAGCCCATAACATCTATTACAGCTATTGGATATGCATGACGAGCTAAGGATCAAAATGGAAAGAATGGATTAAGGAAACCGAAGATGATGAAGATGAATACAGTAGATGAAGCACAAAGGACATTGTCATATCATACTTTCATCTACTTGTTTCACCAAAAAGCATCACTCCGTCTTCCTTTTTCCCTTCCCCCTTACGATATGTGAAGAAGCACCACAACTTGGTGCAGGAAGACCAAGAATCACCTCTCTGTCCTTTGGGAGTGGTGGATTTCTTGCTCGTGGTCTTGGTTGGGGTTGGGATGATGAAGGTTGGGGGTTTGAAGTTCTCTTCTTAGAGGAGTCATCAGAGTCCTCAGAAGCCTCACTTGGATTCAACAAACTATCATCTTCAGATGATGGGAAAAATGGGGATTTTCTTTGTCGTTGTTCTTGTGGAGGGATGTACAGACGCCATGGATCAGACTCTTCACTTGCTGATGATGATGATGAGGATGAGGAGGATGTTAGATCAATGACTTCTGGTTTATTCCAACTAGGGTTCCACATGGTGATTGTGGTTGATTATGGATTTTGGAGAAATTAGGGTTTTGGTTTTGATTGATATGTGTGTGATGAGATTTGGGTTCTTTTTATAAGCAAAGATATGGCTTATGTTAGTAAATGAGGGGAAGGTTAAATGTGGTTGAGGAGTTAATGAGTTCATTGGCCTTTGAACTAATATTAATCCTGGCAGTTGACCATATTGACTTATCTTTGCTAACCACGTATAGGTCATTTGGAACCACTGCTGGCTTTTTCTAACCACTGATAACAATGACTTTCCTCTATGTGTTTGGTTTGTGTTTTTGTCTTGCAGGTATGAAGGATAAGTGTACATTGGAGCTGGTGATATGTTAGCTGCTAGTGTTTGTAAAAAAAAATGTGTAATCCTTCATATTTGTGTGAGATCTCTCTTATTTTAACACAGATTTGCTTGCTGTATCTTTTGGACATTTGGTTGAAGTGATGCAATGTATCCACTGATGGTGTGTTTCAAACTTCGGATAGCTGTTCTGAAACCTCGGATAGCAAGTTGCTTTGTTTTGGATACTACAGGGGCTGTTTGGTAACTTTGGCAAAAGTATATTATCTCCCTAAATCACGGATGGATCATTTATTTGATCTTCAAACCACTTCCAATTGGCGCTCAACATTAACCTTAATCACTTTACTTTTCATAATTCACTAAACCCACATCATACCCATCATTAATCACAATGGCGGAAAAGTATTCCACCACACATAACCTTGTTGCTATTCTCACCAAAAACGATCGATCTAAAGGTTTTCATCAAATGATTGATTTCCTTGTTCACAGTCCTATTCACTATGCATTAACTGTCACACCAACCATTCTTAAAGCCTACATACATCAGTTCTGGAGGAATGCTAAGCTTGAAGAGGTTGCTGGAGTAGAAGTGTTTAGCACTCTTGTGGATGAAAATGTTATTTCAGTTGATGAGGATATCATTTGGAGAGTTTTAAAGTTTGATGATGCTGATGGTATTGATAATCTTTCAGATGCTGAGATTGTTGCTGGTTTAGAGAGGTTAGGATATACACACAGGGGTGATAAGGTACAATTTTTTAAGAGTTTGTTTTCACCACAATGGAAGTTTCTTATTCATACCTTGTTGATGTGTATGAGTAATAAGACCACTGGGTTTAATGACTTTCCTTCCAAAATTGCTACTGCTGTTATTTGTTTGTCTGATGGAAGAAAGTTCATTTGGTCTAGGATGATTTATGAGGGGTTAGTACAAAACATTAAGAAGAAGGGTAAATACTATTTGTATCCTAGGTTTGTTCAACTTATTGTGGAAAGCCAAATAGATGAACCTGTTGAGCATTCTAGAGAGTATGAAGTACATCATATGCTTCCTAAGGTTTTTGCACATATGAGGAATCAGAAGCCAAATGTACAGATTAGAGATGTTCCTTTATTTCCCCACATGCTTACTTTGCCTACTAATCCTGAGTTTGCTGAAGGTCTTGAATCCCAACCTATAGTCACTGAACCCACTGCTAGTACATCTGAACCCACTGCTAGTTCACCTCAAACCACTGTTAGTGACATTCAACTTACTTCTAGTCAAACCCAAATCACTGTTAAACCAATTGTATGGACTAGGAGACTGAAGGGCACCAAGCTACCTCAGGCTGGTGTTAGTGGTGTTGTTAATGAGGCTGTCACATGGAGTGGAGGTGACATGATTGGAAGGGCTTCCACTACTGATTCATGCTTAGATGCTGGTCAGGATAGTGGAAACATAAATAAGACCCAACCTTTGGTGGAAAGTTCTTTGGAACTTAACACACGTGGAGGAATCCCTAGCCAATTGGCTACTAAAGGGTGCATAGATGATCAGGCAAGGTCTGGTGCTATGTTTACTATATCCAAGGATTCACCTCTCGGAGCAGTTAACACAGCTCGAAGTGATGAGGATAGTTTGGAACATGAAACTGAATTGACGGATCCTAAGTTGGTACATGATGACTTTTCCAATGAACCACCTCTCGGACCAGTTCACACAGGTCGAAGTGGGGAGGATATTCTTGAACGTTTTCATGAATTGACGGATAAATGTGCCAAAATGGAGGAAATAATCTCAAGTATTCAGGAGCTAGCTGTGTTTCAGGGGAAAGACATTAGGCGATTGAAGCACATGGTATTGGTTTTGGAGAAAATAAGAAGACCTGGGCTTGCTGTTTTGAAAGCTGTGAGAAGAAAGAAAAAGAAGGTGGACTCCTCTCCAGCTCTGAATATGGAGGATGTATCCAAACAGGGGAGGAGTGAAGGCATGAATTCAGGGGAGGCTGTTGATGGATCTATGGAAGAAGATGTTGATAGTGGAGATCAAGAATTTTTGGTATCTGATAAAGATGGGAATGAGGCAGTTCTAGAAAATTTGAAGAATGTTGTAGAAGATGAAGTAGTGCAGGACACAACCACTTATAGTATGTCTGCAACAATGGTTAGTACTCTTGTAACCACTGCTGCAGTTTCAGACATAGCAATTGTACCCACTATTATCATACCCACTACTATCATAACCACTTCCACTATTGTTACAACTCTCTCTGTATCACCACCTAAGTCTAAAGAAGTTGAGAAAGAAGCTGCAAGTACATTGATAAATCTAAGCAAAACCTCATCTATTTCTACATCCATCATTGCACCTGTTTTATCTGTTCAATCTACTGCAACTAAACCCAAAGGAAAAAGTTTAGTTATTGGTGAACCTTTGAAGAAGAAAGTGGTTCAATCTGATATTGGAAAAGGTAAAGGGGTTGCAATACCAGAGCTGAAGTTTAAAAGTAAAGCAGAACAAGTTGCTTATGATGCAGAGTATGTAAGAAACATGTTAGCTGAAGAACAAGCAGCTTTAGAGAAAAGGAAGCAAGAAGAAGAGGAAGCTAGTCAGAAATGGTTGGCTACATGGTATGAATCACAAAACTATCTTGAAGCTTCTCAACAAATAAATGATGAATATACTGCACAAGAATGGGCATTGTTGGATGATGAGGAAAGAGCTAGACTTTTGGGTCTATAGGCAAGGAGGATTGGTAAAGAAAGGAAGCAAGTTATAAGAAAGAAACCTCCTTCAATTGCACAGATGAGGAATGTATTGATGAAAATTATTAAGAATTCAGGCATTCATATTCCTGATAATCTTAATAGGTGTTCTTTTGAAAGAATTTATGAGCTTTATGAGAGATGTATGAGGATTAATAATGATGATTTTTGTCCAATGAATTCTAAAAAGGAAGAAGAGTGGATTCAAAAGGATGAAGAGTGGATTCAAAGTAAAAGAAAGAGAAAATCTGAGGTTCAGGAGAAATCTGATTCTAAAAGACTGAAAGTAGTTGAAGATGTTAATCAAATTATTTCTTATGAGTTTAAGCTTAAAGTTGGAAGTGAATGAGTTTGGAAAATTCAAAGACTCAACAATGAAGTTTATGAGTATAATAAATTTTCACAGATGCTTTAGTATTTTGATAGAGATGATTTGACGAATCTTTGGATACTTTACAAGAATAAGTTTGGTGAAGTACATCCAAATGATTATCATGAGAGACTGGTTTATCATCATTTGAAGATTTTATTTGAGCCTACTCATGATGAACCTGAATGGAAAGGACTCTACAATGGTCAAGTTACAAGATGGTTTTTATATCAAACTTGTGGAGTTCATGTTTTAACTGTTTCTGGAGAAGTTATTCATATGCTTGTAGAAGGTGATTATCCTCAACTGAATAAGTATCCAGCAGTTATTGCTCAGATGTTGAAGCCTGGTATTATCAAGATTTTGTTGCCCTATGATGGTCAAGCTTACAATTTGTTGTTGAAGTATGAAAATATTCTTAAATCTGGTAAGTGTTTGGCTACATCCTCCAATCCAGATGTTTTGAGCTTAAAGGAAACTTGAGAATTCTGTTGGAATGTATAAAGTTTAGGGGAGGATTGTTGGGTTTTTGGTTCCTTGGATCAAGAATTATTCTAAGTACTGGAACTGCGGACAGAGTTGATATAACCACGGATAGAAGGATGTAACCACGGATGATGACAAACCACGGCTAGTAGTATTGTGTAACTACTGATAGATTATTGTAACCACTGCTAGTCTTTTATTGTCGGTTTAGTATTATGTATTAGATAAATATGGAAAAGATATTTATGTTGTAGGTTACGTATTGTATAATGTAAAGGACTCCTTAGCCTATAAAAGGAGGTCCTAGGTTAGATTAGATACACGTATGTTTTATATCTAAGGTCGATACACTTCAAGGTTGTAAAACCCTAATACTGGTTAGAGTATTCGTATTAATAATAATATTGAGGTGTTGAATGTTTACTGTTCTTCTTCTTAAGATTAAGTGTTAAATTCCGCGTAATACTTAATAAGTTCTTTGTTTAAGTCAGTTTCTATATTAGATCGTTTGCTCAACTGGGATCAACACAAAACCCATGGGAAAAAGGGAGCGTCCCACGTATCCCAGTTAATATACTGGACGGATCCCTCAAGGGAGGGATCCGTGGGATCCTGGGAACAGTAGTTGTTTTTCTTCTATAAATAGTGAGCTATTTCTTCCTTTTGGGTTGCCACTCTCACACATACTTTCCCCAAGTATTGTAACTCTCTAACCACTGATCCTAAGGGATCTTTCTATGTAGTTTGTCTTTTGTTTTTGTGTGATTCTCTAGGTTCCTCTTAAAGGCGAGATCACCACTTCTTGAAGTCGATCAAGCTCAAGTCCATGAGTTGCCATGCTTCGTCATCATCAAGACTACTGAGGTTCTCTTGTTGATACTTCTTTCTTCCTCCATAGAAGTGTTGTGTCGAAGGCATTAGTGAAGGATGCCGAAAGAATCAAAACGAAAGCATTAGTGAAAGGTGCTTAAACGTCCATGTCAAAAGCATTAGTGAAGAATGCTAAAGGAGTCAAGACGAAGGCATTAGTGAAAGGTGCCAAGCGTTCGTGTCAAGGGCATTAGTGAAAGATGCCTAGGAGTCAAATCAAGTGGTATTAGTGAAGGATGCCAAGGTCGTATAATCGATGAGGTGCATCGTTATACAAATAGTGATAGTTTGTTTCCAAGGATGTTGATATCTTTGATGATGTTGTAATAAGGAGTGGGTCTCCTTTGGGGTTAGGTGTTGTGTAGTGTTGGGTAGTAGTTCCTCCATTGTAATGGAACTCGGTACTTAGCCTAGTACCGGATAAAGGGTAGGCGACGTTGTGGTAGGTGTGGTTCTCCTTGGTAAAAGAACCCGGTGGTTAGCCTAGTACCGGAAAAAGAGTAGGCGACGTTGTGAAGGTTCCTCCGCCATAACGAGTTGGTGTCGTGTAGTGATTACGAACTCTCGAGTAGGTGACTCGGGGAGTGGAGTAGGGCAAGGAAGGTGTCCTTGTAGCCGAACCCCTATAAATACTCGTGTCGTGGTTATGTGCTTCTTACTCTTTATCTTTCATTAGACTTTTATATATCTATCTATCAATGTCCAACATACACATCTAAATAGATTGACATAAGTCGATCTAAATATTTTAAAACAAAGTTTTAATTGGTAAAACTATTCAACCCCCCATTCTAGTTTTCCACAATTGGTATCAGAGCTTCGTTACCAAGTTTCTTAGAGTATGCTGTACTTTAAAAACTTGATACGATCCATGTATGTTTGAAAACTACAAAGAAGGAAATTTTTTAAAACATTTTTTTTTCATGTTGGATATTGATAGATTATTCTAACATATTTTTTTCAAGAAATCTTCATGGTAGGATCTCTCCAAAACCTTCATTTCTATTCAAAGAATATTGAAGTCAACTTTCAAGAAAGAATCTAAAAGTAATCACAACCTACGTATTCTAAGTACAACGGATAACTTTAAGAGCTCATGAAGTACTTTTGGTCTTATGTATTCACAAACCAAAATCAAGAGCATAGAGGTATGTTTACTCTTCATTAGCTAGCTTATATCTACATGAATATGTTAATACCATTTTTTTATTGCTAGTCTTTCAAAAGTCTCTTTTCGCCACTTTCCCGACTTACTCATCATCGAGAATAGTATTCCTTTTGATCTCGTCAAACTAACTGTAACATATTGGATTTCACATACACATCAAACCATAACCAAAGTAGGCGTACACAATATGAGTTTTAGAGAGAGAGAGAGAGTTAGAGGTTTGGGAACTTTAGTGAGAGAAAGGAAAATCTTATTATGAGCTCCAACTCTCTACCTTGGGAGGTAGAGAGTATTTATAGTACTTACATAAAACGCCACCTGACGAGCTGTGGATCAGGCATACAGTGGGTAAAGACTCGTCCGTCCTCCACGGTGTTACTTAACTAAATGCTACTTAGCAATAAATAACTACGACTACGAACTTTCTAACGATTACATATACTTGAGGTGACCGACACTTTAACTACTGGATTTTCCAAATCCTAACAATCTCCCCCTAAGGGATGTCACCTCAAATACACATTAAATTACATAGAAAACAAACAGATATCACATTGAGATTATTCTTGGATTCTTGTTCTGTAGCTCGTAGTTTTTGAATCTTCATTTTCGCATGTTTGGATAATCTGAGTGGAGGTCTTTAACTGATCCACGTGATACTGATTTTTGAGCCAGCTTTGAGATCATCAGCCACATTAATTTCTGACTCATCCTTTGTGGTGTTGGTATTATGTGATGGTGTGACTTTTGGACCGACATGCTCACATTCTGGATCATGATTTCTTCTAATCAGAGTAGCGGAAGCTTTCGTTGATTCATGATATTGGCAACAGTGTAGCAGAAGCATGGAGTGATAATATCAGAGTCATTGATGCACTAATCATGATTTCTTTAGATATGAATGTGTTGTGCGAGCATGCCGCTATGGATTGACCACTTCATTCTGACCAGCTACAAATGTCGGGGTGTACCAGCATGAGACAGTTAGCAACAAAGCGCACGAAAGTGTCTTTGATCACTTTCGATGAATTGAGGTACACGGCCCACGGTTCCCCGTTGATCAGTACAAGTATTGCCTGTGATCAGGTATAATTCCGAAGAATTTCCTTGACAGGGTTTCGCAGCTGCTCTAGCTGTTCTCAAACCGGAACGTCTCAAAGAAGACAACATGGAGTGAGTGAACCAGCGAAATGAGATTCACTGATTGATGAAAAGAGATTTGAAAAACAATCGTGTATTGCTCAAATAGAAATTGTTTTTGTAATACAACGAAGGTTTTAATGAAAATCAATTATCAATCATAAACACCTTTTATTTTGAGAAATACGTACTCAGTCGATGCGCTAAAGAAAAGAGTTTTTAAGCACAACGACTGGTTTTTCAAAGGTATCCGTCAATCCATAACCTGAACCAGGATTGATTCATAAGATTGAATCGCTCCATTGTTTCTGTCCAGTTGTCACATGGTTGATCTATTGGATAGATCTCACATGCCACCTACCAGGAGCTTGTTTGATGTTGGCTCCAGAAGGCTTTCCATCTTCATTGTGAATATGTAAGCATACCACTTAGATGTTCTGACAATACCACAAGGATAATGCGTAGGACTCATAAGATGTAATCTCTCTTTCCACATTGTGTGAAACAGAGAGTCTTCATTGAAAGTGTCCTAATGAGATTTATAAGATGATCTCGTGGCTCTAGACTCAATTGTGCATATTTGGTTCCTATGCCGGAGACTAGGGAGAGGGTCTCCTTCTTCAATATCAACAATCTCTAAGAGAAAGTCGATAGATTATGTCGGTTCCTCGTGAGAGTAAAACAAGCCCTTTTAAGAGGAACTTGAGTAGTTTGGGAAGTTTAGTGCAGTGTGTCACTGGGTCCATGACGTCTTGTCTTCAATACCGATGTTACCTTGGTAACCACCAGTAGTATATGAATTGAACCCGGTTTCTGCCCTAAGGTTGAATAAATGGAGGGCTATTTCTTTTCACCCTTTTCACATCAAATTCTTTTTCATTCTTCAACCCCTTTAGTGCTTACCGAGACTTCATTACTAGAACCTTGTTGGGTTTATTCCAGTACCAGCTCAGTCTCAGTCCGCACTCTTCCCTTATCTCACTTTTCTCCTTTTTTCATCATACCTAAGGACTTCTACACTATCTAGTGGATTGCCCCTGGGAAGATCCCTCCGGCTCTGGCGGGATCGTGGGAACGAATTCCTAACCTAACCATCCTTATAACACCATAGATAAAGTAAAGTTGGTCGGTCTTTTTGGTATTGTTCATCTGCCATTGGAACCAATTGAAAACCATTTGAAAAATCAATCAAGATACTTGTGATATAGAATCAAAGCATTTTGTATCTTAATTGTTTTGATATTTTAGAAATGCTCCCCCTCAACATATGCATAAATATTTAGAATTTGTTTAGCACATGGAGGCAAGAGATCTTTGAAATCGTTAGATTAAGAATGAAAGGTCCAATCTTTTGATTAACATTTTCTAAAATGATCATCATCACTTCCCAATAAATTTGAGTAGATAAAACATTTTGAGGAAGGATGAGGTTTTCAAAAGTTTGCTCCCCCTCAATATGTGCCTCGAAGTTTGAAAGAGTTTTGCACATATTAGAGGGGCCCTGCACTTAGAGACAATTCAATCACGTTACAATGGTTTGAGATATAAAATAGATGCTCCCCCTCAACATGTGCATGGAAAATTTGAAATCGTTTGTCACATGCGGGGAGGAAAACTTGTACATCCTTATAAAACCATTTATCAAATCATTTGAGATTTGTGATCTTTGTAGATTTAATTTGATTTTGAAAGCATTTAAGGAAAATTGTGACTTGATTATGAAAGCGTTTTAACTGATAAGGATTGGATTTTGAGACTTTAAACTCCATTGATTAAACATGCATAATTATCTTTTGAAAACATAAAAGTAACCAAGGTCTGGTACCATTGTTTGAAAAATACCCTTTTTGATTTAATTGAAAAATCATTCTCCCCCTCAATCAATCACATAAGTTGTTGATTGAGAGTTAGATATTTTTGACAACCGTTAATTCCAGATGATTTTCAAAAATAGAGTCCGAGCAATTTTTCAAAGCAATTAGTTTTCAATAGATATGAAGTAATTGTTATATAGAATCAGAGCATGAAAAAAAACTAGATAAAGCATGGCTCTGTTCTTTCTTTGAAAAGCGGGTTACTGTCTGAAATGACAATAAGCCATTTGTTTCTCTTTCTCCCAAAAATTTTTTTTCTTTTTTTTTTTTTTTTAACATTCGAACAACATCTAAAGTCCCGTGTCATTCTTTGAATGACAACACAAAGACCGTAGATATAATCGAATCGAGGTAAAAACATGACAAAAAGGATTTTTTTTTTTTTTTTTAAATATATACAAAATATCGATGAAGAAAAGACCTTTACTCCTCGTCTTCCTCCTGAAGACGTTTGAGTGTTTCTGGTTGAAGGCTTTTCAAGCCAAGTCGTGGAAGAATAAACTCAAAACGTTCTCTTGGAAGAGCTTTGGTGAAGATGTCTGCTAACTGGTATTCTGACTTCACAAAATAAAGTTCCACCACACCGTTTTCCACTTGCTCCCTGATGAAATGATGTCGGATGTCAATGTGCTTTGCTCTTGAGTGTTGTAGGTTGTTGCATGAGAGAGCAATAGCACTTTTATTATCACAGTACAGAGGGATTTTGTTGAATTCAAAGCCATAGTCAGATAATTGGGATCTCATCCAAAGGATTTGAGCACAACAGGATGACATGGCTATGTATTCAGCCTCTGTAGAGGAAATAGAAGTACTCATTTGCTTCTTTGAAGACCAGCTTACAAGCTTATCACCCAAAAACTGAGCACCTCCTGATGTACTTCGACGTATATCTTGACATCCTGCATGATCAGCATCTGCATAGGCTGTTAGTGACATACCGGTGTCCTTCGGGTACCATAGTCCCATATTGATGGTTCCTTGGAGATACCGAAAGACCCGTTTAACCGCTTCAAGGTGCTTTTTAGTAGGCTTAGCCTGATATCTAGCACACATGCACACAGCGAACAAGATGTCTGGTCTGCTAGCTGTGAGGTACATCAGGGATCCAATCATGCTACGATATTTCGTTTGATCTACCATGATCCCTGAGTTGTCCTCATCCAGCTTAGTACGTTCAATCATGGGAGTGTCAACGGTGTCACATGATACAAATCCAAATTTCTTTAAAATCTCATTTGCATATTTAGATTGATTTATAAAAATGCCTCCGGGACTTTGTGAAATTTGTAATCCCAAGAAAAATGACATTTGTCCCATCATTGACATTTGAAATTTGGAACCCATTTCATTAGAAAAACGATCACATTCATTGGGGTCAGTCGAGGCAAAGATAATATCATCAACATAAATTTGAACATGAATTAAATGTTTGCCTGACTTCCGGGTGAACAAGGTTGGATCAACTGCTCCTTTGCTGAATCCGGTGGATAGAAGAAACTTTGATAGCTTATCATACCATGCTCTAGGAGCTTGCTTTAAACCGTAAAGAGCCTTTTTCAAACAATAGACATGAGTAGGATGCTCTGGGTTCACAAAACCCTCTTGCTGACTGACGTAAACCACCTCTTTTAAATCTCCATTCAAAAAGGCGGTTTTAACATCCATCTGATATACAACCATATTCTTGCTAGCAGCATTAGCCAAGAAGATTCTGATTGCTTCAATACGAGCAACTGGAGCAAATGATTCTTCAAAGTCAATACCCTCCTCTTGACGGTATCCTTTTGCGACCAATCGAGCCTTGTTCTTTAAGACATCACCATGCTCATCAAGTTTCACTTTGAAGATCCATTTTAGAACAATGATCATAGCACAATATGGAGCAGGTACTAATTCCCATACATCAAGTCGATCAAACTCATGAATTTCTTCTTGTATGGCATTGAACCAGCATTCTTCATTCATGGCGGTTTTAATGTCTTTTGGTTCGACCTTAGAGAGTACGGAGTTGAAGAAGCACCATAAGGCATCGGTTGCAAGTTGTTTCCGTGTGGATGCTTGGCGAGAGGGGTTTCCAATGATGTTGTCCAATGGGTGATCATGTGTCCATTTTCTAAGGTATTCATGTGGTTGTTGTTGTGGAACTGAAGTAGCAGAGTCGATATCTCCTGATGAAGATGGTTCAGATGATGATTCAGGAGCAAATATGTTTTCAAATGGAGCATCTACGGGAGTAGCAAAGGGATTAATTTCTTCATTGATGCCAGAGACAATTCCATGATGTACATTTGATGATTGATGATATGTTGATGAGACAGAGTGATCAGCAGCAGGCGCTTCTTGACTTAATAATATTGAGACTGAAGGGTTCACTTCATTCATAGGGATATGAGCAGCCTCTGTTGATGGAATTGACATTTCATCAGCATTCGGTTCATAGAGTTCATCAAACATTGGATCAAACAATTTCTTTAAATCATCTTCAGATGGAGGTACATATGGAGTTGCTGGAAATGAGTTTGGTACAAGGGATGAACCAATGGGACTGTTTTGAAGTGTGGGTCCAGAACTGGATTGTCCAGGAGCCATTTGACCGGTCAGCTCATCGAACGTAACGTGAATTGTTTCCATGATATTTCGGGTTCTCTTGTTGTAGATTCGGTAACCCTTCTTGTTTGGTGCATAACCAACAAAAACTCCAATATCGGCCTTTGCTCTTAATTTACCTAAATCTTAACCGTCATTCGTTGGATAACACAAAGCACAAAACACACGAAGGTAGGAGAGATCAGGTTTTATTTTATGAACAAGTTCATATGGAGTTTTTCCATGAGAGGTGTGTATAAGGGAACGATTTTGGGTGTACCATGCAGTGGCAATGGCTTCAGCCTATAGAAACATTGGAACCTTCGAATAAATAAGCATTGTTCTTGCGGCTTCTACAAGAGTTCGATTTCGTCTTTCAATTACACCGTTCTGTTGAGGAGTTCGTGGAACACTTCTTTGATGACTGATTCCAACACTTTCATAAAACTGAATTAAGTCTTTGTTGACAAACTCTGTGCCATTGTCTGTTCGAACAATTCTGACTGTATTGTTGAGTCGAACCTGAAGCTGTTTGATTAGTTTGATGATGACATCTGGAGTTTCATCCTTTGTCCTCAAAAACTTTACCCAAGTAAATCGAGAGTAGTCATCAACAACTACTAGAATGTATTTCTTCCCATTTATCGTTTGCACTCTCATTGGTCCGCACAGATCCATATGAAGGGTATGAAGAACTTCCATTACTGAATTTGTAGGTTTTGGTTTGTGGGCATATTTCGTGCTTTTACCCAATTGGCAAGCTGAACAAAGATGATCTTTTTCATATTTTAATCTGGGTAAGCCTCTGACAAGATCCTTTCTGGAAAGGTTATTAATGGTGCCGAATTTCAAGTGATTCAGACGACGATGCCATAACCATGACTTTGTTTTAGAAGCCTTTGACAGCAAGCAGATTGGAGAAGACTTCATCATGTCTTTGATAGAGATGGTGTATAGGTTAGAACCACGATTACCTCTTAATAATTCCACACCATCAAGTTCTCTAACGAAACAAGTATGTTTTCTAAAGGCCACCTCTAGATCGGAATCACAGAATTGACCAACAGAGAACAAATTATGACCAAGACCTTCCACATAATATACCCTGGAGATTACACTTTTGCCAACTACATAATCACCATAACCCATAATTGCTCCAAAATGGTCATTCCCGAATCTAACAGTCCCGATAAATTTACTCACAAAGTTCATGAGCCG
Source organism: Chrysanthemum seticuspe (assembly GCA_019973895.1). NCBI lineage: Eukaryota > Viridiplantae > Streptophyta > Magnoliopsida > Asterales > Asteraceae > Chrysanthemum > Chrysanthemum seticuspe. The sequence continues at coordinate 104,767,945 of BPTQ01000007.1, forward strand.
CGACCGGTCTCCAGTCATATGCTTGGAACAGCCTGAGTCCAAGTACCACAGAACGATTTGAACGATCTGCAGTTGAACATAGACAAGAATGGATAACTAGATAATTGGGATATTCATGCAAGAATGGGTTCCACTTGGTTAGTAACAGTGATTGGAACACCCACATCAGAAATAGAAACATCCATATCAGAAATAGAAGCAATGGAATCATTATGAATAGATGCAGTACTAGTGTCCGTATTTGACCTATTCAAAGTATGTTCAGTTCTTAAGGGAATAGATCTACCAGTGGGCATCCATTTTCTAGTGGGCATTGTCTGATTAACCTTATGGCCAACAGGTATCCATTGATAACCTATCTTACTAAATGTTCTTCCTGTGGGTTTCCATTGTTTTCTAACTTTCTTTTGTTTTTGCATTCTAACCTTCTTAGCATGAATTTTTTCATTGATAATTTCAACTGGGCATTCGACAGCATTAGACAAATCATTCATACCACATTCAAGATTAGTAACAGAAACCACGCAATCATCATTACATGTTTTGCCAAAAGTAGTAGAATTCACATTAATTACAGTACGCTTAAAGCTAACACTAGAATCAACACGATTCGTTTTATTCAAATTCTCCCTACGGTGATCTTCTACTTTCTTCCAATGCACATTCTTAGCTTGCGAGGTCCTATCATTCCTTGTATTGCCTTGAGACTTTGACCTGCTCACTTTAATGTCACTGATTACTCTTGTAGAGGGAACGGGAACATTAGTTGGTTTTGCTACTTTTTGCCTTTCCTGTTTTGATGTGCTGGGTTGTGAACTATTTGAAGGGACACTGAGGTTCACTTTCTTAACACTGGAGGTGCTGGGATCTAAACTATTTGAGGGCCTACTAATGTTCACATTCATAACATTGGGCATAGAACAAGGTATCAAGGGATTGACTTACTCACCTAGAGATTTAGGGCATATTGTAATTAAGCATTCTAGAAGTTCTTGAGATCGTTTGGCATATAAGCATGCATGGCCAATTGCATTATCAAGTGGTTTCTCTATCTTATCCTCTTCTACAATCTCACGAAGACATTCTAGACTATCCTTAAGGTATAAGAAATATGTTTGAATAGCAAGTTTGTTATTCCTAAGATGAGGAGGAACATATTTCACAGACATAGCATATTTATTACAGACATGCACCTTTAAAGTACCATTCTCCCCGTTGGTCATTGGCATTTTCCCTTTTACGTGACTCTTCAGATTCTCAATTTCCTTTTGCAACGAAGTTATTTTTTCGTTATTTTTGTAACGAGTGACTTTTATTGACTCAAATAATTCATTAAAATGACGTTTAACCTTTTCATTTTCTTCTAGAAAACTCTCATTTTCCTTTTGTAAAGCATTGACCAAGTTGTGAAGATGAAAATTTTGAGAATTCCGAGAATCTAAAGGAGGAGGCATTTGGGAGCCAGTCACATTGTTCTTTTCACCCTTTAACTGAGAAATTTGGGCTTTCAACTTTCTGATCGTGTTACAGTGAGCTTGAATCTGTTCATCATGTTTGTTTATTTCAAAAACTGCATCAAACTCTAGGACATCCGTGGATATCTTGATATTTGAGGTTTTAACATTTTCTTTGAGATGTTGATATTTAAGTTGTAAATCAAAATGTTCAACTTCTAGTTTAGAAAGATGTTTTACCAAAGTATCGTGATCATCCTGTTTAATTTTCTCACTTAGTTTAGAGTTTTTGATTTCAAGCTCAATGACACGATCATGGGAGACTTTTAAAGCAACAGATAGTTCATGAAATTGAGAAGCATTAATGGAGCAATTCGTAGCAGTGTAAAACACATCTTGAGCAATACATTCAGAAATAAGATTCTCATTCAAGGTATGCAAGTTTTTTCTCTCAATCTCTTTATATTTTAATGCTCGCTCATAGTCACTAACCTCAACTATCATTGTATCAAATTCCTTTTCCATTCCTTTAATATCTGAATCTATCCCCTTTTTAAGACTCTCAAAATGATCTTTTAGTTGCTTAAAGAAAGGCATGACCTCAGTTAAATAGCATTCTTTTGTTTGTTCAAAACCCCTTTCCCCTTCAGTTATCCTAGTGGGTGTGATCCTTTTCTTACACGTTTTCTCAAAATCGACAAATAGTTGAAAGATAACATATTGACTGATTAAGGTCTTGCTTTTAGTGGCAATAGTTCTAGGAACTAAATGCATTGGTGTATTTGGAGGATACACAGTCGCTGCAGGCATTTTCCTAAGGGGAGGGTTTGTTTCAACAAGATTTTCAGCTTTTTGCTTATCTAAGTCCCTTTTCCAGAAAGCTTGTTCAGGTGTTAACAACGTTTGAGGCTTAAATTTGTTTAGGGAGATCCAGTTTTCCTTCTTGTAATCATGGGGTTTGATCATTATGTTATTCTTTTTACATTCAGGATCTTCTAGCTTCTTATTCATTTTCTCTCTAGATGCATCATCTAATTTTCTATCTTCCTCAGTGCACTCAACGCAACTAGGTTTCTGTCTAGGTTTAAGAATCTCATTGCCATCATAAATTACCTTATGGGCAGCTCTAGCCTTTTTAACAACCTCTGGATTTGGTTCCTCAACAAGGGGAGTACTATGTTTATCACTCAAAACTTTGTGCTTAGTGATTAAGTGAGCAGTCTGAATGGTATTTCCTTGTACGTACAACTTATTTTGAAGCTTGTTTTTCAAGGTTTTTAGATTAGAAAAATCATTCAAAAGTTTTGATTCCTTAGCACTTAATTCTTGCTTAAGCATTTTAACATTTTCTTAAAGTTCTTGTTTTTGCTTAGCAGTTTTAGAAAGCTTTTCTTGTAAGGAGTTTAACTCTTGTTTTAATACTTCTTCTCTAAACCTACTTTTTCTAATAGTTGTACGCATTTGGTCATCCATTTCCTGCTCACGGGTGGTTAATTCAAACTTAGCACGTTGTTCATAAATAGCAACACGTTCTTTATAAGCATTAAGTTCAGAAATAACAGAATCATCAGGGGCACGTGCAGTGTATTCGTCAAAAGCATAGTTATCATTGACTGCATAAGATACATCACTTGGTACAATCTCACTTTCACTTTGTTTCACATATTTATCATATGGGACAACATTGATATTACCCATATTTTTAATATCTGACTCAATAATTACAGTTTATTGTACTTTGTTATGTATCTTTTGCTCATCAACTTCATCGTATAATTTTAATACCTCATAAATGATTTTGTCTTTGGATGGACCAGCTTGTGGTGATGAAGAGACTTTAGGAGAGACCATTGGAGAAATGCTAGCCATGAAAATGGTTTGTGCAGTTGGTTCTTCATCAACATCAGAGTCGTATGCATTACAATCAGCTACTTGAAAGGCATTCTGATGATTAGGGCTTATCTCCTGAATTGGTTGCTCATCCACATCTGCATCATATGTCTTAGCATTTCCCTCAGCCAAGAACAACAACTCCTCTTCATCCAAGGCTGCACCATTATTCTGAGCTTGCACAAGCAACATCTTATCCCTGAAGTACTCAGCATTCTGAGGGCGTTTTGGCGATGTGCAGTTCCTTGCAATGTGTCCCTCACCTCCACAGTTGTAACATTTGATTGGCTTTGCTTGACCCTAGTTTCCATTCCTTCCCCTATTCTGATTTGCAGCATAACCTCTACCAGCTCCACCTCTTCCTTGTTCGTACTGCCTTTCTTGAACTGGCTGCACCATAACCTTTCCATCTCTGACAGTTGTCTGATTGTGTGGATTAGATGATGTTCTGAGGTTGTTGTTGGTGTGTGGGAGAGACTTCATGTTTTGACTGATCATGAGAGCCAGTTGATTAATGAAGTTTCCCACGTGTGCATCAGCATTAGCTTGTTTGAACATTGGATTGGGAATGAGTTTGTGATTACCATTACCCATGGGTATAACTTGAGATGCTTTGGTGGTAATTCCAATGTTTGAGTAGAAGGCAGTTGAATCATTTGATGAGCTTATCTCTCCCTGGTTGGTTTTGAACTGATTTAGAATCCTTTTTTCAAACATAGCATGTCTCTTATTCTGAAGAAGGAAGGCATAGAGTTGCTCATAGTTTGTATTCTTCAATCCTTTGGTTAGCTTCACAGAGGTGACAAACTTGTGCCATTCGGGATTCATGTTGTTCACAAACTTTGAGTTCAGCTGAATGTTTGGCATAGTCATTCTGATGTTCCTCATATCATTAACGAGCTTGTGGAATCCCACGTAATACTCATAGACACTCTCATCTGGTTTCATCTTGAAGTGTTCAAATTCATCATAGAGTTGTGATTCTATGTCTTCCATAGTTAATTCAGAACCTGAGATAAGCATCTTGACATTATCCCACACTGTCTTGGCTTCGGTGTTGTGATTGATCAGCTTGTAGATATCTTTTGGAAGACCTTGAAGTACAATGTTAGAAGCCCTGATATCAGCATCAAATCTCTTTTTCTCCTTATCATCGAGCTCATCATATGTCTTTGGTCTGTCTATTCCATAGATCATTGTTCCATCTGCAGCTGTATCAATTAAGTCTCTTGTAGTCTCAATCTAATAAGGTCCTTCATCAATCGATTTGAGAATGTTGACCCCATTTTCCTTTCAAAGACAGTACAGTCTAATTCGTTGAGCCCAAGAGTCGTAGTCAGTTCTGTCAAGCATGAGTGGACGGGTATCTGAACCAGCTGCTTGAACATCCTCGGCAACAGTGGAGATGATTGTAGGTACGTTGGTAGACATGTTTAAAGATTACACGGGATTTTATAACTCTATGATTAAATCGGGAAATAGATTCTTTCACGGGATTTTACTAAATCAATAGAAAACCGTATTAAAAACAAAAGTTAACCAAGTCGCTAAGATTCCTTGAATCAAGTCGCTAAAAACCAAGTTGCTAAGACAAGTCGCTAAGTTCCAAATCGCTATGAATTTTGACAGCAAGTCGCTATGCACCAAGTCGCTAAGAGATCAAGTCACTAAATAGCAACTCGCTACTGGACCAAATTGCTAACACCAAGTCGCTAAGAAACTTAAGAACAAGTCGCTATCAAAATTGAAAGCAAGTCGCTACCTTACCAAGTCGCTACCCGTAGTGGAGAATCCACAAACAGTACTTTTTATCGACTTGTCTCTAAAGGCAAGTCGCTAGGCACCAAGTCGTTACAACAATACACTACAACTCGCTACAGACTTACAAAGCAAGTCGCTACCAAGAAAAGAATACCGTGACTCAAGTCGCTAGCATGAAAACTTCAAAAATACCACTTTTCAATCCAAAAACAGCCCAACCACGATGATTCAAGCCTTCCAAATCAAAACCTAAACACTTATGATGATCCTAAACACAAAAGTACAATCAAAATCCAAACTTTAACACAAGAAATCAACCAAATGATACAAAAACCACTAAACTTTCTCAAACTCAAAAACCACCTAAAAACCACAAGAAATCCAAAGATATGTAAGAGATGATCTAACCATGGCTCTTGATACCATTTGTAACATATTGGATTTCACATACACATCAAATCATAACCAAAGTAGGCGTACACAATATGAGTTTTAGAGAGAGAGAGTTAGAGGTTTGGGAACTTTAGTGAGAGAAAGAAAAATCTTATTATGAGCTCAACTCTCTACCTTGGGAGGTAGAGAGTATTTATAGTACTTACATAAAACGCCACCTGACGGGCTGTGGATCAGGCATACAGTGGGTAAAGACCCGTCCGTCCTCCACGGTGTTACTTAACTAAATGCTACTTAACAATAAATAACTACGACTACGAGCTTTCTAACGATTACATATACTTGAGGTGACCGACACTTTAACTACTGGATTTTCCAAATCCTAACACTAACGCCGTCGTCACAAATGGATTCTCGATAATTAATCAAATCCCGTTGACCAAACATTATTTATTTTGTTTTTTTTACCCCAAAACTATTTTTGTTCCATAAGCTATTTTATAACTTATAACAAAAATATTGCCAAATACTCTTTTTTTGTCTACAGTAGCTGGATCCCTCTAGTTGTACTAGCCGGATCCCTTATACGAGGGATCCGGGGGAACCGTGGGACAGAAACCAGCTATACGCTTTTCAAAACCAACACTGCTCATTTTCCCTCTCCCCACAAAACATAAAAACGACCCAAGAGCTGGTTTCATCTTCATGGGACTCCATATCCTCAAGTATTTTTCTCTAGAACATCATTGTAAGTAATTACACTAACATGTTCTAATTTTCATCATCCTCATCCTAGGGTTTATGGTTTCTTAAATTTTAATTAATTAATTTAATTAGGTTTTCCAAAATTGATCATTAAAAAGGGCTTTCACATAACTAAGATTACATTGTGTTCACAACATTGTTAATACAAATCAAAACCATAAACCCATCTCAACAAATTTTGCCTAATTGGAATATTTGTGTTTCTAGGACCAACCATGCCTAAAGCCACTCAACAAGACCACCATGATACCGTCCATTACCTCACCCATTACTATCGGAAAGAGGGATTGTCAAAAACCGACCGCAAAGTCTTCAAAAGACTTGAAAAATGACTTATCCACGAAGGTCGTGTGGATAAGGAATGTTTCCTTGAAGATACCGACATTCGTCAAGTCTTCTCGGCAATCAACTTTGATTGTCTTCTTGACATTGATGAACAAATTTGTCCGGTTTTCATCTTTGAATTCTACAAAAGCATTAGGATCATTCGAAACACCGATGATAGCATTTCAATCGCCTTCATCATCAATAAATGAAGCTTCACTCTACCTCTCAACATATTCTCTTAAATCCTTCGCATTCCTTATGAAGGAATTTGCATGTATTCCCAAGATTGGGCAATTGCCGCTCAAACTCTTGCACTTGATCCCAAACCAATATACCATACTCCTCTTGATGAACCCGAAACCATTCGAGACACCATTTTCAAAATTAGAGCCGACCAATCCCGTCTCAACCGAAACAAAAAGCTCATTTACCGTGATCCCTTTCAAATGGAACTCTTTGAAATGTACCCCATTTTTAGAAAATGGGAAGAAATTCTTAGGGAAAACGTCATTAGCTTAGTCGGTAACAAGGATCATCCAAATTCATGTCTTGTGCAAATGATTTATTGCCTTATTCACCAAAAGCCATTTAATCTCACCTATTACATGGTGAAGAGAATAGTCGGGGTATTCAAAGTTGCCAACATGGTACTTCCGTATGGTATGCTCTTAACACGACTTTGTAAGTATGTTAGTGCATTGCAACCATCTCCTATCAACGATGATCATTTCCTTTCCGATCACGTTATGGTACCTCTTACCAAAAAACCCCCTAAACGGATCATGGTCAATGGAAGAAAACCTAAAGCTCTCTCGGACTCCTCGGATGGATAAGAAGAAGAAGAAGAAGAAGAAGTAAATGTCAACCCCGAAGCTAACATCGACTTGGACCCCTTTGACTACTATCAACAACTTCCAACTCTTCCAAACGAGACTGCGGGATTCAAACAATTAAGGGGTATGATTCAAAACCTAGCTAACTACGTCATGAAGTCGGGAAAGAGGAAAAGAAAGGATTGACGAAAGAGACTTTAGGACTATGATTTTCTTTAGACATTTGGTTTATGTATGAATGATTATGTTTTAGTACGCTTGTTTGTGTTATCTTGGATATTATCATTACTGCTACTATCTATGATATGATTTATGTGATAACATGTTTTTGTTGCTGTTAAGTTTAATGGTTACTAGTGCATATAGGTTGGTGCAAATACTGCATTATCTTTTGTGATGGTTCTGATCTACAGATGCCGGATCCCTAGGATTAGCCTAGACGGATCCCTAGTTTGTGGGAACCGTGGGATCCGTGACAACATATCAGCAATACAAATTCCCATACATCAAAACAGCTCACTAGATCACTTCACACTAGCTAAACATAAGACCTTAGAACCAACTAAGTCTTCTTCAAGCATTTGAAAGCTTCAAACTCACCCATAGCTTACCTAGGATCTAATTCAAAGTGCTTTTGCCTTATCAACTCATCGAAACTCACCATATTTCCGCTTCAATACTCACACATTGTTTCTCACGTCTCAAAACTCTTAGGTGGATATATTTATCAATTTTAGGAAATTGTTTCTAGCCATCCTTATCTCAAAATGGGTCAAAAACTAGTTTTTCAATTCTTTTATTTTTTTTAGGACTTTTTCAAACTCCATCTCAAGCTTTCATCTGATCTCTAGGATCATTTATTATGACTTGACACCATCAAAATTCCTAATGTCATCCTTGAACACCCATTGGTGATCATAATGTCTCATATTCCTTCCATAAAAGGCAGTCATTAGCTACATCACTCATTGCCCTTGATCATTCAAGTACACTTTCATTCAAGACACTTAGATGGACTATAACACTCAAGAAGGTATAGGTATTAGACTTTACAAACATCATTGTTATCTTTGCTTAGCTGCTGAGAGACGGATCCCTAGGATTAGCCTAGACGGATCCCTCATTGGAGGGAATCGTGGGATCCGTATGACAGATTCATGTCAACTCTAGCTAAAACAATCATTTCAAGCTCATCTTGCTAACTTGAACACTCCATCTCATCTTAATTAAGTTCCTAGATCAGTACAACTCTGAAATTGACTATTTTTCATGCTAATCATCACATTCAAAAGAATCTTAGTGGTTTAAGTCTTGAATGCACTTGCCAAATTCCTCTCTTTCAAACACAACATAATTCTCAGCAATTACAAACATCGTCCTTAGTCATTTCATCATGAGGAAAGCTCCTAGTGATAACTCATCCACCCAAGAACCACCAAAGAAACTTTCTCGTGTTGTACACGAAATTTCTTCAACCGAATCATCTCCGGTCAATTCCACAAATACTAGGATTTCCCCTCCACCAACTCAACCAATCAAACCAATCCCCAAGAGGATTGTTCCCACAAAAATATTATCACCAAACTCTAAAATTCCTACTAAACCAAACACACCCTTTTCAACCCAACCAACATCATTGGTGCCTAGAACCATATCACTTACCACCTCACAATCATCTCCACACTCCTACAACTTAAAGGACTTACCCCCTAGGCCATCTCATCCTCCACCATTACCGACACACTTTTCACTAGAGAAGATTGTACAACAAAACCAAGGTGTTGAATCAACACTTGCACCAATGTCCGTTTCTCCATTTCCCTCTAATGGTCCATTTTGGATTATGAGGAGACATCAAAGTCAACCACCCGACCACATGGAAGTTGACACTTCCCTACCTCCACCATCAAATCTTGTTAAGCCACCACTTAATGTGCCTCCATCAATACCTCCTTCATTTGAGGATCCCCAACCTTCTTCACTTGAACCTCCGCTTCAAGTTGCTCCATCTTTACCACCATCCTTTCAAAACCATGACAGGGATTGCTATCATTTTCAACATGTTGAAGCATTGATACATGAACTACATGAGGAGCAACGTTTCATGTTTCATCACCTCCTCGAACGTTTTGATGAGGTCAACAAACCTAAACAACCATGAGCCTAAGGATTAAAATGTTGTCCTAGTCTCAAACTTAACTTAGATCGTTTAGGAATCCTATTTCATGATTGATCATCCTCTTGAAGATTGGACCCAATCAACAAGTCTACTCATCCTTAGACTCAAGCATGTGGTTGCTTCTTAAGTTTAGGTTACTTATTAGTATTAATAGAATATGTATTACATGGCTATGTCATTCTCTTAGTTTTAGAGATTTGTTGATTATCTCTTTGTTTTATTGAATGATATTTTATATGCCATATTGCTTTGAGTATATGTTTGCTGCTTGAATACATATCTCACTTTGATGTTAACATTATTTGTTATATCACCATTGCTAAATTCTGTCATCAGACAGACGGATCCCTGAACTTTTCCTAGACGGATCCCTCCAAGGAGGGAACCGTGGGATCCGTACAACAGAAGACCAATTTTCTACTAACTTGAGTCTTATTTGCAGGAAATTATGCACTATATACTTATTTTCTAACCTTTGTTTTTTAGATTTTTCAAAATACACATGAAGATTTAGACACCATAAGCTAGGGGGAGCTTTGTGTCAAACCATACATTGCAAAACCATTTGCAATATAATCCTCATATGGAGTACATTCGTTATGCCCCATTGCAAAGTTGCAATCATCAACGGGGAGCATTATCGTCACTAAGACAAAACCATTTGCAAACATAGTTGCAATGCATTAGCTTAGTAGTTTTTATTTACTTGACGCCCTCACAAAGGGATGGACTCGTCAAGGGGGAGTTAAGACGAGAACTCTTCCCGTCACTTGCTCTCTATATTTTCATCTTTTACATGTTTTTCTTAAAACATTGTGTTAGTTTCTTTTCGACGCTCTTTTTATTTCGACAAAAAGGGGGAGAAGAGAGTAAAAACTCCAATTCGAACTTTTACTAATTTTAGTTTTTCCTTAAAATAATTTTATGTTTTGTCATCAACAAAAAGGGGGAGATTGTTAATACAAATAAGCCGTAAAAACGTTTATTTATATTTTACGATCTTCTAAATGTTTTATCGATAACAAACGTAAAATCATTTTAACGAAACAAATAAAATACGTAAATGGTTTGAGCCAATAGTTTTCTAACACACTTACGTTTTCACATAAAACGCTAAAACAAGTATAAGTAATTTTATGATGTAGTAATACATATGTACAACAACTAGTGTTTACATATTGGGCAAATATATACATAATTAGTATGTATTATAATGGGTAATACAATTGGGTAGAAACGTAAGTATTTGACCCATTGACCAAATACATTGAATGTAGTTGGGTACAACCCAAAGTCCATGACCCATACCCATGGAACTTGACCCATAACCCATTGCATGACATCATGCTTATGTCATATATGGATAATATCCATGACCCATGGTTTTAATCCATGGCCCATAGTTTTAATCCATGAACCATGGACTAGATGCATTGCATCTTGAAGGTACATTGAACCTACTTGATATCCATGACCCATAACCCATGACCCATGACCCAAAACCCTTGGGAAAAAGGGAGCGTCCCACAGATCCCAGTTAATATACTGGACGGATCCCTTAAGGGAGGGATCCGTGGGATCCGGGGAACAGTAGTCGTTTTTGTTCTATAAATATTGAGCCATTTCTTCCTTTTGGGTTGCCACTCTCACACATACTTTCCCCAAGTATTGTAACTCTCTAACCACTGATCCTAAGGGATCTTTCTATGTAGTTTGTCTTTTGTTTTTTGTGTGATTCTCTAGGTTCCTCTTAAATGCGAGATCACCACTTCTTGAAGTCGAGCAAGCTCAAGTCCATGAGTTGCCATGCTTCGTCATCATCAAGACTATTGAGGCTCTCTTGTTGATAGTTCTTTCTTCCTCCATAGAAGTGTTGTGTCGAAGGCATTAGTGAATGATGCCGAAAGAATCAAAACGAAAGCATTAGTGAAAAGTGCTTAAACGTCCATGTCAAAGGCATTAGTGAAGAATGCTAAAGGAGTCAAGATGAAGGCATTAGTGAAAGGTGCCAAGCGTTCGTGTCAAGGGCATTAGTGAAAGATGCCTAAGAGTCAAATCAAGTGGTATTAGTGAAGAATGCCAATGTCGTATAATCGATGAGGTGCATCGTTATACAAATAGTGATAGTTTGTTTCCAAGGATGTTGATATCCTTGATGATGTTGAAATAAGGAGTGGGTCTCCTTTGGGGTTAGGTGTTGTGTAGTGTTGGGTAGTAGTTCCTCCATTGTAATGGAACTCGGTACTCAGCCTACTACTGGATAAAAGGTTGGCGACGTTGTGGTAGGTGTGGTTCTCCTTGGTGAAAGAACCAGGTGGCTAGCCTAGTACCGGAAAAAGAGTAGGCGACGTTGTAAAGGCTTCTCCGCCATAAGGAGTTGGTGTCGTGTAGTGATTACGAACTCTCGAATAGGTGACTCGGGGAGTGGAGTAGGGCAAGGAAGCTGTCCTTGTAGCCGAACCACTATAAATACTCGTGTCGTGTTTATGTGCTTCTTACTCTTTATCTTTCATTACACTTTTATATATTTGTCTATCAATGTCCAACATACACATCTAAATAGATTGACATAAGTCAATCTAAATATTTTAAAACGAAGTTTTAATTGGTAAAACTATTCAACCCCCCTTCTAGTTTTCCACAAATTCAATATGTTTATTTAGATTGCTGGTAAGGAGTAGTGCACCACAGATAAATATGATTTCTCATTTCACAAGTTCACTCCAAGTTTTACTTTTCTTGTCATTTTACTTTGTTTCAGTTTAGATCAATATTATTTTTGAAATCAAATCTCCAAAACCCTGATATTTTACATGCTTTCAATTAAACATGAAATACCAAAAATAATGTTCTACAGCCTTTTTAGATCTATTCATCAAACTCTACGAGCCTACCTCACTATTCCTTTAGAGAGCAATCAATCCTACTGTTTTACTTTTACTGCACTACAACAATTAGGTACACTGTCTATGGGTTGTAAAATTTTGGTGTTTCAACCAACTCATCAAAGGTCTTGAATTAAATGTTTGATTAGGTTGTATATTTAGTGCATGCTTTTAGCTATTTTTTGTACATTGCAAGTTATAAGGAACGATATAATTTATCTTAGTTTTGTGTACTTGACCAAGATGTTAGTACAAATAAATCGTAAAAATATTTATTAATATTTAGCGATCTCTTTGTGTTTTATTGATAACAAATATAATGTTATCATAAGTAAAATTATAAGGATACATGTTATTTTTGTAAAGCACCTACATATATAGTCATTTAATATAAATTGTTGTAATAATTCATTTATTGTAATAGTTTATTAGGATGGGTAAAAATCACAACCCATGACCCATACCCATGGAACATATTCATTACCCATGGAGTTAACCCATAACCCATTCTCTAGATGCATTGCATCTTTTAGATACATTGTATCTACATAGATACCCATGGTCCAAAGTCTAGGACCCATAGCCCATGACCCATGACCCATAACCCAAAAACCCATGGGCAAACAGGAGCGTCTCACGGATCCCTCCATTTACACTAGACGGATCCCTCAGGCAAGGGATCCGTGGGATCCGTGCAATAGTAGCAAGAAATTTCCTATAAATAGAGAGCCATTTCTTCATTGTAACTCACCGCTCTTCTTACTAACTCTCTCATATATTCTTACATTCTTCTAACCTAAGATCACTTGATCTAGAGAGTAGTTCTTCTTTCTTTTGTTGTGATTCTCATATAGGTCCTTCTCTAAGGCGAGATCACGAGCATTCTACAAGTCATCCAAGTAAGGGGTCCTTGATTGATTTGTTCCTCCACAATATTTCTGTAGTGAAGATCTTGTATTTCATATTTCACATATTTTTTGTGTTATAGTAGTGTTGGTTTGGTCCTCCGTGTTAAGAACTCGGGATTTAGCTTTGTACCGGAAAAAGTGTAAGCGACATTGTGAAGGCTTCTCCGCCGAGTTGAAGGAGTTTGTTGACATAGTGCTTGAACTCTCGAGTAGGTGACTCGGGGAGTGGAGTAGGGCAAGGAAGGTGTCCTTGTAGCCGAACCACTATAAATCGGTTGTGTCATTTCTATCCTTTACTTTACTTACTTTCTTTACTTGCATTACTTATAGATCTATACTTTCTCTCTATCCACACGATTTCACATTACATCGAATCTAAAGTTTTTGAAACTAACTTAAAATCAGCATAACTATTCAACCCCCCCCCCTTCTAGTTTTCCACAATTGGCATCAAGAGCTAACTTTACAAAAGTTTTAAAGTAAACCGTATTTTAAAAACTTTTCGATCACTATGGGTTCTGAAAATTACATGGAAGGGCAATCCATGCAACGACCTCCACTACTTGAAACTAATGGTTTTATATATTGGAAAAATAGATTCGAAACGTATGTGAAGTCAAAAGATATTGATCTTTGGTACATCATTGTTGAAGGCGATTTTGAATCCACTACAAAAGATGAAACCGGAAATTTAGTAAACACACCTCATGATCAACTCACCGATGATCATAAGAAAAAGCTTTCCAAAAATAGTGAAGCGAAAATGGTTTTATATAATGCTTTACCCAAAAAGGAATTCGAAAGAATTTCCATGCATAAAACCTCTAAAGAAATTTGGAATTCTTTAGTTGTAACTCATCAAGGAAATCAACAAGTTAAAAACAATAAAATATATTTATTTGTTCAACAATATGAACAATTTTCAATATCGGATGAGGATAATATAGATCATTCTTTTGCTAACTTTAATACTATTATTACATCTTTACAAGCACTTGATGAGTCTTTCTCTAGACGTAATCATGTTAGGAGATATCTAAGGGCGCTTCCATCCAAGTGGAGATCTAAGGTGACGGCAATTGAAGAATCAAAAGACTTGTCAATCCTCACCCTTGATGAACTCATAGGCAATCTAAAGGTCTATGATCTTGTCCTCGCTAAAGATTCTGAAGCCTCAAAAGAGAAGAAAGAGAAGAACAAATATCTTGCTCTAAAAGCCCAGAAGATCTCAAGCGATGAAGAAAACTCCTCTTCGGATAGTGATGACGAGGAGTATACCATGGCGGTAAGGGACTTCAAGAATTTCTTTAGAAGAAAGGGAAGATATGTCAAGCAACCATATGACGACAAGAAGGGGCTCCGAAAAGGCAAAGATGACAAGAAAGCAAGGGATGAACGTGCTTGTTTTAAATGTGGGGACCCCAATAACTTTATTAGTGAGTGTCCCAAACGTGACGAACAAAAAGCGTTCGTAAGTGGTTCGTGAGCAATGAGCGAGGAGGAGGACGAAGAAATTTGTCTCATGGCAAATGACGAGGTATGTCACGAATACTATAGTAGCTCATCATTAGATGATGATTCATTGCATCATGAATATGATAAACTTTGCAAAATTAGTTTAAAAGTAATTAACAAAAAAAGTTTTTGAAAAACCAAAATGAACGTTTAGAAAAGGAAGTCCTTGAGTTAAAAGCTAAATTAAAACGTTTAGAAAAGGGGAAGATAGCAAGTGGGGAATGTGAGCTTTGCGTTCAACTTCAAACACTAGTTGATCATCTAGATTCTAAGATTGCTAGAATGAGTACTAATACTCTTGATATAATATTAGATAGTGTTAAAACTGGAAACAACCAAAAAGGATTAGGTATTCAGCAGCTTGATGCGTCAACTAAAGAAAACAAAGAAACACAATTCGTCAAAGCAATAGAAAAACAAGTCACTGTAGTCACGGATCCCACGGATCCCACAAAAAGGGAACCTGATACGCGTACAACGCGCGTTCGGGGTCAAAGGAAACTTTCTTTTCTTCGAGAAATTTTTTCAACCACCTAGGCAGTAAACCTAATCATTGTAGTGTAGTATTAAGGTAAGCCTAGGGATTGATATTTTTCTCTAGGGGAATAGGAATGTTAGTGAGAAATTACTACGCTAAGGTTGGGGTTGAGGAAGATTATTTTTTATCTTTTTTATATTTTTTTTAGAAAATTGAAAGGTACGAATCTCAGGGTATTGGATTTGGAGGGTGGTACTTCTACCGATTACTCTACTATTCTAATTATCTAATTAACTAAGCTAAGGGGTAGTCTATGTCTAATTGATGTGTACACGTATGATGATTAAAAATGTGTCTACCTAGATGCTATTACTCCCTAGTTATCTTTTATTGATGGTTGAATTGTCACGTCCTTATTCTTAACGCGTTGTGTCTTCTAAGGTCGTAGGGTATGCTTTTTTCCCTAACTCTTTGAGAATACCTTAACGTTATTGCCTACAAAATCTCTAGGATTCATAAACTAACTCTAAGGTTATCTTTGTATTTTTAGCCTACAATAACTCAGGGCGATTATAAACTAATGTTCACAAAGATTATTCAAGCATTAAAAACACAACGATGGCCTATTGCAATCCTAAGCCAATTACAATTAAGAAAAGAGACAACCAATCAATATTCAATAACTAGGTTTCATAGATCTAAGCAAACACACAAGTAAATTAGCCAGACATGGTAAACATGCAAGCATACACACATACAATCGAAGACATAATGAAATCAATAAAGTAGATTACTTATCTTGATGTACAATAGGGTATGAGAACCCTAAAATACTGCCCAAGACAACCAAAAATCATTTTTAGGTTTTACTCCATAATTCTACCTCTTTAAAAGTCTGAAAATTTGAATTCTATATATAGAGTTACAACTGCGACGGCGTCACTCTTTAATTGTGACACCGTCGGATCGTCGCCATAAGGGTTTCGTCTTGACCAAGTCAACTTTGTGACGGCGTCACGTTGGGGTTGTGACGCCGTTGGCTTCATCTTCTGACGCCGTCTGAATATGTTTCTAGGCCGTCTGAGTTGTGACGCCCTACTCTTTAAAGCTTGACACCATCAGGTACAAAATAGCAATTTCACTTCTGAGCCGTCGCAATTAGAGGGACGGCGCCGCCCTTTATTTGTGACGCCATCGGGTGCGTTTCCAGCAGCTTGAGTGTCTTGATCTTGACTTTAGCTATTTTCTTCACATATTCACGCCTTTTCGTCCAAATAAGTGTCATTCCAGCATTTTGCCTTCAAGAGACCTAAAAAGTGAATAGGAACGAAATTAAGCAGTTGATAAGGTTTTAAAATATACCTTTTTGAGGGGTCGTTTAAGCCCTTATTTGATCACTTTTGTATCCGTTATTACTTACTATCATTCCTTTTCACTTTTTAGGTCTCTTGAAGGGAAATTGCTGTAATGGCACTTATTTGAACGAAAAGGCATGGATATACGAAGAAAATGGCCAAAGTCAATCGAGACACTCAAGCTGCTGAAAGACAAGGTGACGGCGTCACTGCTTAACTGCGACGCCGTCGGAGCATTTTGCGACGGGACAGAAGTAAAATTTCTTATTTTCAAGTGATGGTGTCAAGCTTTAAAAGAGTAGGTCGTCGCAACTCAGACGGCCTAGATTTGATCCAGACGGCGTCATAAGCTGAAGAGGACGGCGTCACAAGCACAAGGTGACACCGTCGCAAGACTAACGTGGCCAAGATGAAACCCTAATGACGGCGACCCGACGGCGTCACAAAACATAAGGTGACGCCGTCGCACATGTAATCGTATATATAGAATCCAAATTTTTCAGTATTTGAGTGTAGTCTTTTGGAGTAAAAACCTAAACTGAACCAAGGCTGTCTTGTACAGTATTTTAGGGTTCCAAACCCTATCTTACATCAAGATAAGTGTTTTACTTCATTAATCCAATTATGTCTTTGATTATTTGTGTGTATGCTTGCATGTTCTCTATGTCCGGCTAATTTACTTGTGTGTTTGCTTAGGGAATATGAAACTTAATTATTAAATATTGATTGGTTGTCTCTTATCTTAATTGATTAATGATCTAGTAATGCGATATGTCATTCGTTGTGTAATTAATGCTTAATTAATCTTTGTGAACCTTAGGCTATAGCACCTACAGCGGTTGTAGGCTAAACCATCCAAAGAGGCCTTAGAGTTAGAGTTTATATTCCCTAGTGGGTTTTGTAGACGAGACCCTTTGGTAAGTTTGAAGAGTTAGGGATAAATGCATACCCTACGACTTTAGACACACAACGCGATTAAGAATAAGGACGTGACAATTCAACCACCAATAGGAGATAATTAAGGAGTAATAAAACCTAAGTAAACACATCTTTAAACTATCATACGAACACACAATAATTAGACATAGACTACCCATTAGTTTAGATAATTAGATAAGTAGAAGTAATCGGTAGCAATACCAACCCCCAAATCCAAACCCCGAGATTCGTACCTTTCCATTTCCAAAAAAATATAAAAAGATAAAAAATAATCTTCCTCAACCCCAACCTTAGCATAGTAACTTCTCACTAGCATTCCTATTCCCCTAGAGAACGATATCAATACCCGTGGCTTACCCTAATTGTTGGGAACTATGTGAAAGTCTGATTATGCTGATATTAATGCCGAAGTGTTTCTACTGAAGTGAAGTAGATTCTGCCGAAGACTTATTCTGCTGAAGAATGATAGTGATTAGTTTGATTCTGCGGAAGTGTTTATTCCGTGTTTAGTTTATTTAGTGTGGATATACATGAGCTTTATTAGGAAGTGATTGTGTATATCTTGTTTAGTTTTATGATTATACGTTTCTTGGAAAACGGTTTAGCGATATTGTTTAGGGTTCCTTATCTATAAAAGGAACACATTAGAAAAGGTTTATGTACCGATTGGAAAAACTCAGTTTTAGTTTATAAAAAGATCCATAGAGGATCAAGAAGTTCTTAGTTATTTGTTACTTGTGTTTATATTCCGCTGATAAACATTAGTAGTAGAGATTGTCTTTTATGGTGCTTGTGATTACATAGGCATACATAACGATCCACGAGCTCAAGATCTATCAAGGTCTTTGTCTGTTTCAACAAGTGGTATCAGAGCCTCGTGAGAGTCTCTACGATACTAAGGACAAGCTTTTTCTTAACACCAATACAACCATTACAATAACACCATGCCTGGTTCAGATGCTGAAACTGAACTCACCAACAACCAAAACTCCACCCATCTGCA
>BPTQ01000007.1:104794626-104865057 GCA_019973895.1 Chrysanthemum seticuspe
GTCTTCTTGGTTAGTTTGGGTGTAGTCTCCTTTATCCAACTCTGTTAAGGAGTTGACCACATCTCTTTTGTAGTCCTCTTCGTAAGTTGAATATGCAAGAGGGTCGTTCTTTTTGGAGAAGTAGTAGATGCCTTCCACTTTGTAAACTTACAAGACCATTTCTACTTCAAACTGGAAGTCTTCATTGGAGAAAGTGATTTGGTAGTCATCTACGTAGGAAGTATAAATCGAGGAAACTACACAGTCGTCTATGGAATAGGTTTCTTACAAAAGCAGAAAACGATCATATATCTTATCCGAGGAACGATCTGAGGAAAGAAGCACTTCTAAATCGTTATCTTCTTCTTTGTAATCTTCATTCACGGTGTAGTCGATTATATAGTTCTCTAAGTAATTCTAAGAGAAGTCGGAGGAGGAGTCTTCTTTGGTGTGTAGAGAAAAATAGGAAGACTGAATCGTTAAAGAGGTTCACAAGTTGAAATGGGAGGTTAAGGTGTTAGAAGACTGGTTCTTGTCTGAATCAAAGACATTCAAGTTTGGTGAACAAGCTTTCAGGTGAGGTGACTGGTCTTAAGACAGAACTTACAGAAACTAAGTCTGTTCTTGGTCAGAAGATTGTGGAATTGGAGGGTAAAGTTGAACACTTGGAGAAATTGCTAAGTCAGAAGGATAAAAAGAGATGTGTGGTTTCTTCTGAGGAGGAGGCTGAAGAGAATCTTAATGAATCTCTTGAT
Organism: Chrysanthemum seticuspe; assembly: GCA_019973895.1. Classification (NCBI taxonomy): domain Eukaryota; kingdom Viridiplantae; phylum Streptophyta; class Magnoliopsida; order Asterales; family Asteraceae; genus Chrysanthemum; species Chrysanthemum seticuspe. The sequence goes on from BPTQ01000007.1 coordinate 104,795,361, forward strand.
ATATTAGCTGATGTGGCACTTACTTCTAATGTTTCTTCTTCTATTGCTAAATCTTCACGAAGAAAGGAGTCTAGCAAGGAGCCTATTCTATATACTAGCAAAAGACGAAAACATTCTTTGGATAAGGTATCTGCTGACACATCAAAGGAGCTAAATATGAAGGATGCATCTACTGATGGTTTAGTGAAAGAGGTTACTTCTGAAGGTCAAACTTCATCTTTACCAGAACATTCAAATGTTTCACCTTCCGTAGATGATGAAGAGGTTTTTCTTGCTGGGAGAACGTATAAGTTGAATGCTTCTCCTGATGTTTTCTCTACACCAGTTGAGGAATTGTCTCAACCTATTTCCTCTGATGTGGGTTTGATTGGTTCTTCTGAAGCTCACGTTGGTTCTGCTGAAATTGGTTCTGCTGAGACATCTTCTGAGACAGGACATGATCCTGTGATTAATGATTTGCTGAAGTCAGGTACAGTGACTAAAGAACAATATCAAGCTCAGGCTGGAATGTTTGCTGATTATGAAGATATTCAGAAGAGTCGTGTTGTGGCTAAGTTTCTTCAAGATCAGTATGCTTCTGATTTGTCTCCTGAAAGGAAATTAGAACTTGATGCTTTCTTTCCTACGATTACTGATGATCAATGGGATGGTTATATTTCTCAAGGTGCTTCTGATCCTACTCTTGCAAAACTTATCTTAGGAGATTCTTTTAATGATGATGATTTTGTGGAGAAAATGAAGGCACTTGGTAATCAAAGAAAGCTAGAATCTGCTGCTAAGAGAAGAGCTCTTATTGAACAGAGAAATAAAGCAAAAAGAGAAAAACCTATGACAGTTGCTCAGAAGAGGAACTATATGAGAAGAGTTGTGAAGAATGCTTCTATGCATAATTCTGGTTTATCCATGAAGCAAATCTTGACTTGGTCTGATGATACTTTGATTCAAGAGTATAATCTGGTTATGAAGTTTTCTTCACAAGGTACTACTTCTTCTTCTCCATTGAAAAATCGTGATTCCATGACTGATGTTCCTACAGCCAAGAGACAGAAAACAGTTGAAATTGTGGATAATTTTGATACTGTTTTGCCTTCGGTGGCATCTTCAGTTGTTCCTTCTGAAACACCTTCTGATGCTACTCCTTCTTCTGAACTGGTTGTTTCTGCTGAATCTTCCTTGATTTCTTCTGACATGTTGTCCAATGTGGAGCTTAATGATTTTTTGATTCAAGAGACTGATTTACAGATAGGTACTAAACACATTGCTGATATGGACAAACAGAGTTTGGTTACAAGATGTTCTGACAGATTGGCTAAGAAACATGCTTCAAGGAATACTGATTTTGATATCAAGGCTGATGAGTCTACTTTTATTGAAATTGGAACTGTTGATGATTTTCATGAAGGAACTCATGTGACATTGGTTGATTGGAAAGCTGGAAAGCTTAACACTGTGTATAGGCTGGATGATACTGTCCTTGAGTTTAACTTCTTGAAAGATATTCTTCATTTAGTGAATCGACATGATTTGCAAATGCTTTATGATCATGTGATTCAGTATTATAAGTTTCATCAAGCAACTGGTTCTGGTTTATATCTGTTAGGTGATCTTCAAGTTATGTTTGATTCTAATTCTCCAAATGGTCAAGGGTGTTCTATTTGGAAGAATTCTCATAAATGGGAGATTGAAAGTTGGAGGTTTTATCCTTTGCCTTGTGTTCATGTAGTTCAGACTACATGTGGGATGATGTTGTGTATGCTATCAGATAAGCTTTATCCTTTATCTGGTACTTTTATGGAAAGATTGCTGAAACACAAGTTGGTAGTGCCTCCTAATTCTGTTGGCAATGATGACCTTCATGCTACTCAATGTGTTGGTTTGATTAAGAATCAACTTCTATCACATAAAGGTTCATCTTGATTGTAATAGTTTGTAATATTTGTTTTCTTTCTTAGTTAAAAAAAAAAAAAAAAAAAAAAAAAAAAAAAAAAAAAAAAGTTTTTGGTTTTATCTAACTTTTCTTGCAGGTTTGTTGTATAATTTTTGGTTATTGACTCACCTGATATACTTTGGGTATGTCAAAGAGTTAGCTAGTCCAAAGGGTACAGCTTTGGTAAAGACACATCAAATCTGTTGATAGCTGTAATGATTTGCTCAAAATCATAGGGTATGCAACCGCCTATGCTTTATTGCTGAGTGTTGTATGGTTTTCAATTCACCATGGTTTATTCCTGTTTGGAATCCAAGAATTGGCTAGCCCATTTGTATATGGCATATGGTAAAGGCAGTGGCATTCCATATTTGGTTTTTAATTCACCAATTCTAAGAATTGACTAGTCCTGAGCAAACGGCTACAGGTAAAGACATTTCAAATCCGTTTATATGGTTGCTGGTTTGCCCATAAATCAGATGGTTATCAGTGTACCATAGTTTACGAACTGAAACATATGGCTACTCCAGTAGTGATGGCTATTGGTAAAGAGACATCAAATCCATTTATTTTCCATGATTCACCTCTCACAGGAGTTAACACACCTGGATGTGATGAGAATAGTATGAAACTAATTTGTTTTGATGTACCTCTTGTCATTTGTTGCTGCAAAGATATGGCGTTTCAGAGTTTCTTCATCATAGTGATGTTCTTTGGATTCTTTGCTATTGCTGTTGTTCGTGTCCAATCCTCTGGTGCTGTAAGATCTATCAAGAAACTGGAACTTAACAAGTCAAATTCCAGTTTAGGGGAGGATTGTTGGGAATTATGTGAAAGTCTGATTATGCTGATATTAATGCCGAAGTGTTTCTACTGAAGTGAAGTAGATTCTGCCGAAGACTTATTCTGCTGAAGAATGATAGTGATTAGTTTGATTCTGCGGAAGTGTTTATTCCGTGTTTAGTTTATTTAGTGTGGATATACATGAGCTTTATTAGGAAGTGATTGTGTATATCTTGTTTAGTTTTATGATTATACGTTTCTTGGAAAACGGTTTAGCGATATTGTTTAGGGTTCCTTATCTATAAAAGGAACACATTAGAAAAGGTTTATGTACCGATTGGAAAAACTCAGTTTTAGTTTATAAAAAGATCCATAGAGGATCAAGAAGTTCTTAGTTATTTGTTACTTGTGTTTATATTCCGCTGATAAACATTAGTAGTAGAGATTGTCTTTTATGGTGCTTGTGATTACATAGGCATACATAACGATCCACGAGCTCAAGATCTATCAAGGTCTTTGTCTGTTTCAACACTAATACTACACTACAACGATTAGGTTCACTGCCTAGGGTGTTATAAAACTTGCTCGATGAAAAGGAAGTTCCTTTGACCCCGAACAACGCGTGTAGCGTTATCAAGTTTTTGGGGCCGCTGCCGGGGAATAGAATAGCTAGTTAGTAGTCCACCTCGTTTAGGTTTCTTTGCTTGATTTCTATCAAGTAAATTTTTCTCATTTTTAGCTTCCTCGTAGTCTATCCCCCTTCTTCGTGACCTTTGTTCGTAACACCATCACTTTTCATCATGGAAGGTGATAACCAACCACCATTCATCAACCTACCACCAAATGACCCGCCAAGAGCCCGTACTCTTGGTGAATACTCGAGACCAAGCCACCTAGGCTATAGGAACACCATTGAGCTTCCTGACCAAGCCCAAACTACGGGCCTGCGATCCGACACCATCCGGTTGGTGCAAAACGGATGTACATTCCATGGACTTCGTTCCGAAGATCCAAATCAGCATCCAAGGGATTTCCTTAAAATTGTCGATTCCATCGACCTTTATGCTTCTACTCGGGAGACCACGCGTCTGCGTCTCTTCCAATTCTCTCTACAGGATCAAGCTAGTAATTGGCTTGAGCGACTTCCCGCCGGCTCCATCTCAAGTTAGGATTATCTCACCTCTCGTATCCTTGCTCAATTTTTCCCACCGGGGAGAACCACTAAACTTAGGAATGACATCTTGATGTTCCAACAACGTCAAGGTGAATCTCTCTACGAAGCATGGACTCGATTCAAGGACTTACTTCATAAAGTCCCTCATCACGGCATTGATCTTTAGCTCCAAGTCCAAATCTTTTATGATCATGTCAACTTCCCCACCAAGCGATCCATTGACCAAGCGGCCGATGGAAAACTTAGTGATCTCACCGCGGAAGAATCATGGGGTATAATAGAGGACCTTGCTCTCTATGACAACGAAAGGTGGAATAACCCCCGTGAGTTGCCCAAAAGCGTTAAGGCAATCTCCTTGCCTCCCATTGACTCACAATCTTCCGACCGTAGGATGATCGAACTTGAAGATCAAGTTAAATTCCTAATGAGTTCCTACGAAAATCCTAAGTCTTCACATCAAGTGAATAAAATCACTCTTCCTTGTGAGTTATGTAGTGGTCCCCATGACACTCGTGATTGCACAAGACTCCCCGAACAAGCTTTTGCGGACTACGCATCCATGCATACCGATGGAGCGGGAGAGAAGTGGTACACTTTCAAGCCCGAACAAAACAACTTAGGAAACTCTTACAACCCCTCATGGAGAAATCACCCTAACCTTAAGTGGAACTAAAACTCAAGCACACCCCAAAGCTCATCTAGTCCACCTAATAGGTTCAATTCTCTAAACATCGGGAACCCCACTAATCTTGAGGCAATTGCATCTAGATTCATGTCATCTCAAGTGACTCGATTGACTAAGCTTGAAGCCGATTTTAAGCGAAGACAAGGCGAGATGACAAACAAGCTTGATGCCCTCTTAAAAGCCTTTAATGAACGGGAAATTGGAGCACTCCCAAGTGATACTATAAACAACCCAAAAGTAAATTCGATTTCGTCAACTTCATATTCTTGTTCACCATGGGAGAGTGCACATCCATGCCCCTCACACCCAACGGTTCACTCAGTAAATGCTATCAAAAAGGGTTCCAAGCCATCCAAAATGAGGTACCAAGGCCCTGCGCCATTGGTAGAACCTACTCTTGAGAAACACGTCAACCAAGAACCCAAACCTAGTCTAGAGGAGGGGTACAAGGAACTCCATCAGGAAAAACCGGTTCTTAAAGTCTTAGCTCATGCACCTTATTATAATGCTTTAAAAGAAAAATATGAGTTAGAACTTAAACTTGGAAAACATGGGTCCGCTTTTGTGCGAAATAATTTACCTAAGAAGTTAGACGATCCCGGGCTATTTACTCTTCCGTGTAGGCTTGGAACTTCCAAACCTCTCGATGCTCTAGCCGACTTAGGATCATGCATCAATCTTTTTCCGTTGTCCCTCCATAGAAGCCTTAAATTAGGTAAGATAGAACCAACGGAAACCATCTTAGGTCTAGCGGACGGTAGTGTTGCACATCCGGTAGGAATAATAAAAGACATGGTAGTACATGTAGGAGAGTTGACTCTTTTGGCCGACTTTCATGTGCTAGACATGAATAAGGACCCGACATGCCCATTACTTGTAGGAAGAGGATTCTTAGCTACCGCTAGTGCCATCATCGATTGTAAGATGTCCAAGATAGTGGTAGGAGAGGGGAGTGCTAGGTCAATTTACGATGTCAAAAGGCATACGTACTACAAAGAAGAGGAAATCCCACACGAGATTAGGTTGGATAGGACGCTTTCTAGATATGGACCTTGGATAGATAAGAACCTCATAGGTCCCCAACGACCTTTCTACCTAGATGAAGCCTTTGCTAGTAAAGCAACCTTCCATGAAAAAGAGATGGCTAGGGACATGGAAGTGAACCCATTCAAGGACGCCTTAGTATTTAGGAAGATGATCGAGTTCCTAGGAAGTTTTCCCGTCAACCTTGTCATGAATAGGTGGAAAATTGAAAATCCTAAACATAAGTGGGATTGGAATAGACCACCTAGTGATGGTAATGGAGAGTGGCACATTAGGATAACAATCTATGATCCCGATGGAGAGAAGTTTGAAAAGGCATATCAAACCGAACGTACTACCAGGAACCTAAATGATAAGTTTGATCCTTATGAAATTGTTAAGGATAAGCTTACTTATATCTGTACGTAAGGGCACGACTACGAGTCTAGCTACAAGACTCTTAAATAAAGAAAAGCGCTTCATGGGAGGAAACCCATGCTTAATTATTTGCTTGTTAGTGTCGTATATCTTTTATTGATTGTTTATTCTCATGTTTAAATTTGTAAAAATGCTTTATTTTGTTTTTAACCTCGTCTTGATTGCATATAAAGGTATTTTACATAAAGGATAAGTGTAGGGAGGATTACACACGTTTTCAAAAGAAACGTAAACATGAGAATAGCAATTCATTAAAATATATATGTGTGTGTTTGTTCGAGTCAAATGCTTGTATCGAGTCATAATGGATGTTTTGCAGAAATTTTTCCAGATTCTAAAGATGTAAATTTTTCAGAATTTTTTCCAGAAAATCGCAGAACAGTTTTTGTCAGGATAACCTGACGGCGTCAGGATTACAACCTGACGACGTCAGGAAGGAGTAAAAACAACATATTACTTTTTTCTCGTTTTCTGAGCTACTTATGAATTTTTGGAATTTTCCAGGTCTTAATTTTCCAGAAATTCTGTAAACATCCATTCCACAAGCATTATATCTTAGTTTAGTAGAGTCTTATATATATTATTACCGCCGATTTTACGCGAAGGTTTCGTTTGTTTTCTTCGAATGTGCAGGTTTTATTTATCAAGAAGAAGAAACAAAAGATTGGAAGGAGCTTTTCATGCACACATTCTTCTTGGAAAGGATTTAACCACTACTTCACACACGGATCCTACCGAGCTAATCAGGGGAGTACTAGTTTCTTTCGTTTTTAATTACCTTCCATTATCATAACTTTGATACTTTCGGGGAACATTGGGGACAATGTTCAGTTTAAGTGTAGGGAGGGAAAACAAAACGGGAACTTTGAAACTATGCTTATCCTTGATTATTTGCTTTGTCCAATTGTATTTGTGTAATAAACCATGAGAAAATGTCGGTTAGGGTAATTTTGGCACCAAATTTTTAATTTTTCATGACATATAGGAGTGGGCCATTAGTCTTAAGAAAAGCGTCTCACGGATAGGAAGTTATATGACTAGCACAAAAAACCCTTTACCACCTAAATTCCACCCAAAATGTGAGGATCGCCCTTAGATTATTAGGAATTAAAGCATTCATCTTTAATGCTTAGAGTGTGAACCGGTAGTATATTAGATTCTAGAACTTGTTTTGTGATGCATTCCGAGATCGCTAGTAAGACTACATTTGTGTAGTTAGGAATAACTAAATGATAAGAGGCATTAGGATAACCCTTGTTTGATACCCGTAATATAATTACTTCTTCCACATCGGTTGAGTAATTCCCCCACACCCTTTGCGTTGTACTCATCTTTAGTACACGATACCCCTAGTTAACCCCTCAGAGCTTATCCTTTTCGCGATTCTCGTGATGTTTTGGTTTTTCCGGAATATCAATGAAGAGCATTGTTTACACCCCACCCCCAAATTTACACCCAAATCGCCTTAGCCTACCCTGTATGCACTCACTTTTAGTGCATTATTGTTATCACCCCAAACCCTTAGTTCAATTATCTAGTTGCTTGCATGAGTTGCTAAGTCGAGTCATATCCTTTGTACACAGTTTTGGGACGATTGAGACTCATGGGAAAAAGTTAAAGTTTATAAAATGATTGGAAGGGAACGTTAAATTCCCTTATTTGCGTAATAACATACCCCAAGTGTTTTGATCTTTTCAATTCGGGTCAAATTAGTGTTAGAGTAATAAAAACTCAAGTGTAGGGATGTGCCTATAAATCCCAATCATTTTGATGTTACCGTAGAGGATAATAGAGTAAAAGTGTATGGAAAAAAAAATCAAAAAAAAATAGAAAAAGAGAAAAGAAAAAAAATAGAGTGTTCAAAAAAAAAAAAAAAAAAAAAAAAAAACATACGGGCTACCATCCTACATCTATCCTTTAAATTTATGTTTGTTTGTTTCAGTTAGCTAGAGTCTAGAGTGTCGAGTCTTGGCTTAGCAACGCCATTCTTCGTATGCTTGTAACAAAAAGATTTTTGACTTACCACCACTAAATAACCTATCCCACCAAACCCTTTGTTTCCCTACCGTAAGCCTAACATTACAACTCTTTAAAGACCTCTTTGATAGTCTTTCCTAGGTGCTTACGCCAAAGCGATGGAGGTTTGATCTATTCTCAAGCCTATGGTAATCTATGTACTAGGACCGGTTAATGAGTGTTTAATCTTCCATTTCCAACTTGTTATATTTCATATACACCCGAGAGAGATGTGAGTATCCAAACACCCCATGTGAGGTGCTAGTATGTAATTTCTGTGCTTGTTATGACTTTTGCGGGGCTTATATGTGTTGTGGACTATTTTAAACCAATGCTTCATGACCCCCCTAACTTATAAATTAATTGGCTAAAAGCACATTTGCTTGAGGACAAGCAAATACCAAGTGTAGGGATATTTGATAAGGTTTTAAAATGTACCTTTTTGAGGGGTCGTTTAAGCCCTTATTTGATCACTTTTGTATCCGTTATTACTTAATATCGTTCCTTTTCACTTTTTAGGTCTCTTGAAGGGAAATTGCTGTAATGGCACTTATTTGGATGAAAAGGCGCGGATATACGAAGAAAATGGCCAAAGTAAAGAATCGAGACACTTAAGCTGCTGAAAGACAAGGTGACGGCGTCACTACTTAACTGCGACGCCGTCGGAGCATTTTGTGACGGGACAGAAGTGAAATTTCTTATTTTCAAGTGACGGTGTCAAGCTTTAAAAGAGTAGGCCGTCGCAACTCAGACGGCCTAGATTTGATCCAGACGGCGTCATAAGCTGAAGAGGACGGCGTCACAAGCACAAGGTAACGCCGTCGCAAGACTAACGTGGCCAAGACGAAACCCTAATGACGGCGACCCGACGGCGTCACAAAACATAAGGTGACGCCGTCGCACATGTAATCTTATATATAGAATCCGAATTTATTAGTATTTGAGTGTAGTCTTTTGGAGTAAAAACCTAAACCGAACCAAGGCTGTCTTGTACAGTATTTTAGGGTTCCAAACCCTATCTTACATCAAGATAAGTGTTTTACTTCATTAATCCAATTATGTCTTTGATTATTTGTGTGTATGCTTGCATGTTCTCCATGTCCGGCTAATTTACTTGTGTGTTTGCTTAGGGAATATGAAACTTAATTATTAAATATTGATTGGTTGTCTCTTATCTTAATTGATTAATGATCTAGTAATGCGATATGTCATTCGTTGTGTAATTAATGCTTGATTAATCTTTGTGAACCTTAGGCTATAGCACCTAGAGCGGTTGTTGGCTAAACCATCTAAAGAGGCCTTAGAGTTAGAGTTTATATTCCCTAGTGGGTTTTGTAGACGAGACCCTTTGGTAAGTTCGAAGAGTTAGGGATAAATGCATACCCTTCGACTTTAGACACACAACGCGATTAAGAATAAGGACGTGCAATTCAACCACCAATAGGAGATAATTAAGGAGTAATAAAACCTAAGTAAACACATCTTTAAACTATCATACGAACACACAATAATTAGACATAGACTACCCATTAGTTTAGATAATTAGATAAGTAGAAGTAATCGGTAGCAATACCAACCCCCAAATCCAAACCCCGAGATTCGTACCTTTCCATTTCCAAAAAAATATAAAAAGATAAAAAATAATCTTCCTCAACCCCAACCTTAGCGTAGTAACTTCTCACTAGCATTCCTATTCCCCTAGAGAACGATATCAATACCCGTGGCTTACCCTAATACTACACTACAAAGATTAGGTTCACTGCCTAGGGTGTTATAAAACTTGCTCGAAGAAAAGGAAGTTCCTTTGACCCCGAACGACGCGTGTAGCGTTATCAGCAGTAACGGATATAAAAGTGGTCGATTAAGGGCTTAAATGACCCCTCAAAAGTGTACCTTTTAAATCCTTATCAAATATCCCTACACTTGGTATTTGCTTGTTCTCAAGCAAATGTGCTTTTGGCCAATTAATTTATAAGTTATGGGGCATGAAGCATTGGTTTAGAACAATTCACAACAAGTATAAGCCCCGCAAAAGTTATAACAAGCACGAAAATTACATACTAGCACCTCACAAGTGGTGTTTGGATACTCTCATCTCTCGGGTGTATATGAAATATATCAAATTGGAGATGGAAGATAAACATTCATTAACCGGTCCTAGTACATAGATTACCATAGGCTTGAGACTAGATCAAACCTCCATCGCTTTGGCGTATGCACCTAATAAAAACTATCTAAGAGGTCTTTTAAAGGGTTGTAATGTTAGGCTTACGGTAGGGAAACAAAGGGTTTGGTTGGATAGACAATTTAGTGGTGGCAAGTCAAAAATCTTTATGTTACAAGCATGAGAAGAATGCAGTTGCTAAGACGAGACTCGACACTCTAAACTCTAGATAACTTTGAAACAAACAAACATAAATTTAAAGATAGATGTAGGATGGTAGCCCGTATGTTTTTTCAATTTTTTCTTTTTTTTTTCTCTTTCTTTTATAACACTCTTTTTTCGATTTTTTGATTTTTTTTTCATACATTTTTACTCTACCATCCTCTACGATAACATCAAAATATAAGGGATTTATAGGCACATCCCTATACTTGAGTTTTTATTACTCTAACACTAATTTGACCCGAATTGAAAAGATCAAAACACTTGGAGTACATTATTACTTAAATAAAGGGAATTTGAATTTAACGTTTTTTCCGTCACTTCATAAAATTTAACTTTTCCCATGAGTCCCAATCGTCCCAAAACTGTGTACAAAGGATATGACTCGACTTAGCAACTTATGCAAGCAACTAGATAATTGAACTAAGGGTTTAGTATGATAACAATACTGCACTAAAAGTGAATGCATACAAGGTAGGCTAAGGCGATTAGGGTGTACATTTGGGGGTGGATTGTAAACAATGCTCTTCATTGATATTTCGGAAAACCAAAACATCACGAGAACCGCGAAAAAGACAGGCTCTAAGGGGTTAACTAGGGGTATCGTGTACTAAAGATGAGTACATCGCAAGGGTGTGGGGGAATTACTCAACCGATGTGAAAGAAGTAATTATAATACGGGTATCAAACAAGGGTTATCCTAATGCCTCTTATCATTTAGTTATTCCTAACTACACAAGTGTAGTCTCACTAGCGATCTCGGGATGCATCACAAAACAAGTTCTAGAATCTACTATACTACCGATACACTCTCGAACCATTAAAGGTGAATGCTTTAATTCCTACAAATCTAGGGGAGAACCTCACATTTTTGGGGTGGAATTTGAGTGGTAAAGGGTTTTGTGCTAGTCATATAACTTCCTATCCATGAGACACTTTATTAAGACTAATGGCCCACTCCTACATGTCATGAAAAATTTTAAATTTGGTGCCAAAATTACCCTAACCGATATTTCTCATGGTTTATTACACAAATGAAATTGGACAAGACAAATAATCAAGGATAAGCATAGTTTCAAAGTTTCCGTTTTATTTTCCCTCCCTACACTTAAACTGAACATTGTCCCCAATGTTCCCCGAAAGTATCAAAGTTATGATAATGGAAGGTAATTAAAAGCGAAAGAAACTAATATTCCCCTGATTAGCTCGGTAGGATCCGTGTGAAGTAGTGGTTAAATTCTTCTTCAAGAAGAATGTATGCGTGAAAAGCTCCATCCAATCTTCTGTTTCTTCTTCTTGATAAATAAAACCTGCACACTTAAGAAAACAGACGAAACCTTCGCGTAAAATCGGCGGTAAAACTATATATGACTCAACTATATTAGGATATAATGCTTGTGGAATGGATGTTCACAGATTTTCTGGAAAATTAAGACCTGAGAAATTCCAAAGTTTTTTAAGTAGCACGGAAAACGAGAGAATAAGATAAGTTGTTTCTGCTCCTCCTGACGCCGTCAGGTTATCCTGACAGAAACTGGTCTGCTGCGTTTTTCTGGAAAAATTACATCTTTAGAATCTAGAAAAAAATTCCTGTAACACATCCATTATGACTCGATACAAGCATTTGACTCTAACAAACACACATATATATATTTTTCAAGAATTGTAATTCTCATGTTCACGTTCTTTTAAAAACTTATGTAATCTTCCCTACACTTATCCTTTTTGTAAAATAACTTTATATGTAATAAAGACGAGGTTAAAGAAAAAATAAAGCATTTTCACAAATTCAAACATGAGAATAAACAATCAATGAAAAGATATATGACACACAAACAAGCAAACAATTAAGCATGGGTTGCCTCCCATGAAGAGATTTTCTTTATTTATGAGTCTTATAGCTAGACTCGAAGTCGTGCCCCTACGTGGTCTCTGTTAGGATCACACTTTTTATGTTGTTTGATGATTCGGGTGGTCTAGGATTATGATGATACAAGAGTGCCATGTTTAGAGAGATGAAGAGAGTAGAGAGGGAATTCTAGAGAGATAGATAAACAAGAAAATGCAAGATTAGATTAAGAAGTTCCACCCCTTCCAAGGATGGAAGGGGTATTTATAGTTACAACCTACACGCCCTCCCGTCGGGTTGTGGATCATCCATACAGTGGGTAAAGACCCGTCCTTCCTCCACGGTGTTACACTAAGCTAAACCCTCAGCTAATAACTAACTAATAAACTAATAAACAACGATATGTCTACGAGCTAACTTATGCTAGATTATATTTGGGGTGACCGACTCTTCACTATGGAATTTCTAATTCCTAACAATCTCCCCCTAAGGGAGGTCACCCCATGTTTTACATTTTGAATCCTAGCATTCTATTTAATCATCAGTCTTGAGCTCGTAGACTTTAATTCTTAAACTTCCGCATCTTTTGTGCTTTAGCAGTGATACTTCAAAGTCCGATTATTTTGTACTTTGAGTGGAGGTCTTTCAACTGATCCACATCTTTGATGATCTTCGAGCTTTCTTTGAGATCATCAGCTACAGTAAATCTCTGGATCACCCTTTATTGTGTTGCCTTCATGTGATGTTGTGACATTTGGACCGACATGCTCACACTTTCTGGATCATGACATCTTTTCATCAGAGTAGCGGAAGCATCATTGTATATCTTTGATGTTCATGATTTTCTTCAATTAAATGTGAATGCTTTGAGCATGCGGTTGTGAATTGACTTCTCAACTCTGATCAGCTGCAACCGTCAATAGTTCCTGCAAACAACAGTTAGCAATAAAACACACGAAAGTGTCTTTGTTTACTTTCAATGAATATAGTTGCAAGAACCACGGTTCCCCGTTGATCAGTATAAATACTGCCTGTGATCAGGTAGAATTCCGAAGAATCTCCTTGACAGGGTTTCGCAGCTTGATCTAGCCGTTCTCAAACTGGAGCGTCCCAAAGAAGACAACACGGAGTGAGAGAACCAATGAATTGAGATTCACTGATTGATGAAAAATTGATTTGAAAACAATCGCGTATTGCTTAGAAGAAAGAGTTTTGCAATACGACGATGGTTTTATGAGAAAGATCAATTTTCAATCATAAATACTTTTTGTATTTGAAAAGAGTACACATCGATGTGCTAGAGAAAAGAAGAGATTCGCACATCGAACGGTTTTTCCAAAAGTATTTTTTCAATCAGAGATACTTTTTGTGTTTGAAAAAATGAATACACATTCGATGTGCTAGAGAAAAGAAGATTTGCACATCGAATGGTTTTTCCAAAAGTATTCGTCAATTCATTTCCTGGACCAAGGTTGATTCAAGAATGAATCACCCCATTGTTTCTATCCAGTTGTCACAAGCTTGATCTTTTGGAAAGATCTCACATGTCACCCACCAAGAGCTTGTTTGATGTTGGCTCTAGAAGGATTTCCATCTTCATTGGGAATACTTTACATATCACTCGGATGTTCTGGCAATACCACCAGGATAATGCGTAGGACTCTTAATATATACTTACTTTCCACATTGTGTGAAATAATAAGTCTTCATTAATTTTGTGTCCTAATGAGATATTGTAGATGATCTCTTGGCTCTAAACTTAATTGTGCACATTTGGTTTCCTATGCCGGAGACTAGGGAGAGGGTCTACTTCTTCAATATCAACAATCTCTAAGAGAAAGTCGATAGATAATGTAGGTTCCCCATGAGAATGAAACAAGTCCTTTTAAGAGGAACTTGAGTAGTATGGGAAGTTGGGTGCAGTGCTTCACTGGGTCCATGACGTCTTGTCTTCAATACCAGTGTTACCTTAGTAACCACCAGTAGCATATGTATTGAACCCGGTTTCTGCCCTAAGGTTGAATTGTTGGATGGTTATTTCTTTTCACCCTTTTTACATTCATTTCTTTTTCATTCTTAAACCCCTTCAGTGCTTACCGAGACTTCATTACTAGAACCTTGTTGGGTTTATTCCAGTACTAGCTCTGTCTCAGTCGGCACTCTTCCCATATTCTCACTTTTCTCCTTTTTTTTCATCATACCTAAGGACTCTACACTATCTAGTGGATTGTCCATGGGTAGATCCCTCCGGCTCTGGCGGGATCATGGGAACGAATACCTAACCTAACCATCCTTATAACACCATGCATAAAGTAAATTGGTCGGTCTTTTGGTATTGTTCATTCCTTCTCAAAACCAATTGGAAAATCATTTGTAAAATCAATCAAGGTACTTGTGACAAAATATCAAAGTATTTCGTACCTTAATTGTTTTTGATCATTTAGAAAAGCTCCCCCTCAACATGTGCACATGATTTTGAAATTTTTTAGCACATGGAGGCAAGAGTTATTTGAAATGTATTCTTGATCACAATTTCCATAGAAAAAGCCATTTGAATTTCTTTGGTAAATTCTCCCCCTCAATATGTGCGTAGGATATTTGAAATCATTTTATCACATAGAGGAAAGAGTTCTTTGAAGTACATCCACGATCACAAAAGCCATTAAGAAACCATTTAGAAAATCAATCAAGATACATTATGTTGAAACATAGGAATCTTTGTACCTTGAAAGTTTATTTTCTTTTTGAAATGCTCCCCCTCAATATGTGCTTCGAGATTCGAAAGCGTTTAGCACATATGGGAGAGCAGCCTGCACTTTGAGTCAACAGATCATCTTTTATCAGACTTCATAGTTAAATCACAAATTATACCCCGATCAAAAATATCAAACCCTTTGAGATTTTGGATCCCAAGTGATTTAATAAGGTTTAGAAAACATGGGAGAAAATGTGGCCTTGTTTAAATACTCTTCTGGTTTTTGGTTAAATGCTCCTCCTCAATTATGTGCATCATGTATTTGAAATCGTTTGGCACATGAAGGAAGGAGTGCCTTTTAAAGGACTAAAACAATTACCATTTAAACAGATTAGAGATTGAAATCACGATCTCTCCCCCGATAAAAAATTTCAAATCCTTTGAGATTTGTGATCCCAATTGATTTAAATTATTTAGAAAATTTTGGGGAAAGACGTGACTTGATTTAATTTTGAAAAATGACTGATATGGACCAATTTAAGACATTAAAGATTGTTAGTGTCAGGTATGATAGTTTTAAGAGATCTTTAAGTAAAATAAAACAATTTCACAATCAAACAAGAACAGAAAAAAAAATCATTTTGAAAGATCTTGAGTTTTAAAGAAAATCATACCATGACATAACATTAAATCTTTAGATCACCACATTATTATGTACAAATGGACTTGTTGATGAAATATCGTTTGAAAATATTTAAGATTGAAATCACTCTCCCCCTCAATCGATGACCGTAGTCGTTGATTGAGTGACTTATGTTTAAAATGAAGTCCGGTTGATTTCCAAAATTTGAGTCCAATTTATTTTCAAAACAATATTTTTCCATTTTCAAAACAAAATTTTTCAAAAATTGTTTAAAAATGGTATCATCACTATAATCCCTGCACAAAGATACGTTAGGTGGTTAAGAAGCTTCTGTTGTTGCTGTAGGGCTGGAAGAAAACCATCTGTAGATGCAGTGAGACCTCTTAAGTTGCATCATCGTGCCAACTCTCCATGGAGATCTAATTAAGCTCCGTTTCTTCATTTGTCGACCTAAGAAATAGTTTCCCTTTCCTTTTCGCATCCAATCATCTTCTTATGTGGGATCCGGATCGGGAACATTCTTTTAAACCATGTTATCTGCATACGTTAGTAAACACAGATAGACATATATGGTGGTCGACAACACCCAAACAGCAATCGACTAATACAAGTCAATCCAACATATCAATCAGATCATGTAAAGCATGGGAATAATGTTCTTATCAAACTATAGTCATCTAATTCTAACAATCATATCCTAGATTCCTAGTCCTTCAACATAGGCAAATATCGTTTTCTGATAAGCACATAGGATGATTAAGAAAGCCCGTTAGATGATGTAAATTTGAAAACATTCTCCCCCTCAATCAATGACTCATTTCATAAGAAGTTTTAACCAAGCTGAAGTCATAGATTAGGTTTTGCAAATTTATGAAAAATCTGATTCTGATTGATTTTCAAGCAACTCATTTTCCACCATTTTCTTAAAAAAAATATTTTTCTGAAGAATTTTAGAAGGAAAAATATTTGAGTAGGAACAGCAGTCCTTCGACATACTTTCCTCATTTTGTTTTAGGATAAGTGCTCGAATTTTTTTGAAAATTGGTTTAGCACAGCACTTTCCTTTCTTGAAGAGGGGGTTGCTATCTGAAATAATAGCAAACCATAGTTTTGAAGAACGGGTTACAGTCTGAAGTAACGGCAAGCAATATTTAGAGACATGTTTTGGAAAAGAATATTTACACCTCCTGCTCGAACTTCATCTATGGTCCCGTGCCATTATTGAATGACATTTCTAAGACCGTAGATGTTATCGATTCCAGAAGACATGTCTTGAAAAACAATATTTTTGGTATTTTCAAATTTTTTGATTTTTATGGGTTTTTGTTGGTTTTATATTTTTATATTTTCTTTTTGATAAATATTTACAAAGATAGAGAAGATGATATAGTTTAAGAAGATGATGATACGAGTACCGAGATAAGGATATCGAACAGCCCCGTTGCAGAAGATAGAAGTCATCATCTCTTAAACTTTCACCACCAAAACTTCCAATGCTCCTGAATCGAAGAGAGAAATTAAGCCTTCTGAAAATGAGACTTTGGTAGCTTCCCCCCAAACCGAGAATCCTTTTGTTGAGCAGATTCGAAGCTCTATTTCAAGCTTGCCTTAGTCAGGTGCACAAAGAAGCATACCATTATCATCGATCTTGCTGCTCCTTTTGAGAATAATCTTTGTGATTCTTCGTTCGGGGTTATATCATCAACAAGAACAACAATGTATCATCCCACACTTGAATAGAATCTTCTCAACTTTCTTTTCCACTGAAGTCTGAAGCGATCCATACCAAGAATGTCAATAGACCATTTCCCCCAAGTAGTTGAAGTGATGCAACCAGTCTCTTTGAATAGAGCTCAAGAACCCGAATTACACATATACCCGAAGAAAGACTAGCTGATAACACCGAAGTAGCAGATTAAGTCCGATATGCAAAGAATAACCCCGATGTATACTTTTCTCTCCCCTGATGATAGTGTATGAAGCTCAAGAACCCGAAGTACCCGAATGCCCAAAGAGAGAATAACCGATAACATTGAAGAAGCAAGCTGAATCACTGATTATCTCTGCGGATATCAACTCCGAAATAAGTGATTATTACTGAATCACTGATTAAGCTCTCAAGTGAAACAGCTGTGCATCCCCAATGTACAAAATCTCTCTCCCCTGATGATTGCGAAATCATCACACACTTGTGTACCTCTTTTCTCCTTAGAGACTATCTCTTTCATCTCTTCCCCCACATAGTTGGAACAAGAACACTAAACGCCACAAGATACACTGAGTTTCTCTGTGATCATGACATTTGTCTTCCCGGGATATCTTCAATCACTTAGAAGTATTAAGTTCGTCATGTGTTCTTGTTGTGCATTTAGAAGTATGTCTCCTTCCCCCTTGCTGGTTTTGATACTTCAGAATCAGCAACACATTGTAAGCCCGTATACTAGAAATCTGTTGAGAAGAAAACTTGAACTCTTGTGAGAATCAACTTGCTAAGGAATAATGTGAGCAAGTATAATTGGGGATTAAATCAGACATTTCACTCTCCCCCAATTAGTGCTCTCCCCTAAACCAAAAATATGTTTGATAAATGCTCAGATTAAGAAGAAGTCTTTAGATTGTTAAATGCAACTCGTATTTAGTCTTCTAACATGCAACGGAAAGTGTAGAGCAGACTGTAGAATCAACCTTCTTCAAGATTGTCCATTTGGGGAATAGAAAGTTAACATCTTCATCTCACCAAATGCATTCCCGTTAACTTATATATAGCAAATCTCCTTAACTCAAATCCCTCCCAATCAAACAAGAACAGAAATATGTTCATCAAGGAAATCAGCCCCGCAACTAGAAGCATCGTTAATCATATCAGCCCGTGTGAAGATGTCAAGCAGTGGCTCTTAGAAGGAACACTCCATGTGAAGATGACCCGATAAGAAGAAGACCGGTTTTTACATGAGTTAGGAGCCGTATGACCATATGTTCTCAGATATCGATCAACCATGCAGTAAATTCACACCTTTTCTCCCCCTCAAGAATTGCATACGGAGTTGCCATTCTTGATTGATCAAGTGAATATCTTTAAAATGTAGTCTCTTCACACTTCTCCCTCTCAAAGGTTGCAAATGATGTCACCATCGCCATTTTAATTGAGCAAGTGGAACAGGAGAACTAGCAACGACGGTCTGGTTCACTTGATAACTAAAAGCGCGTGGAAAAGGTATGAAGCATGTTGATGAGAATGGTCATTAATGAGAAGATTTCTCTTCTTCCGAAGATAATGCGCACTGAAGCGTACACATTTCTTTTCTTTAGAGAACGAGGATTGAACTGTTGTGTTCAAACGTCATAAGAAGATTTCTCTTCTTCAGAAGATAAAGCGCACTGAAACGTACACTTTTCTTTTCTTTAGAGAATGAGGCTTGAACTGTTGTGTTCAAACGTCATAATCTCTCTCTTTTCAGCATCTCTTGGCAAAACTTGTAATCAACCCCATTATCATTCAGTAGGCTCTTTGTCGCGACAACCTATGGAGAAAACCCAATATGATGAATTTGACCCTGAAGTGAATTAACCCGAACTCGTGACTTAAACTTGCACACATGTAACAAAGAGCGGTGCCGAGAGTTCATCCCCCTTTGAATCCCTAAGTACTCTATACTCTTCATCCAACCAACCATCAAGTATAAGACATACATCACCTCTTGAAAATCCACAATTTAATGTGACACTGAGCACTACAACGTAACTCCTTAAAGTGATAGTTATTTTGTGGTGGTAAGAGACGAATTCCCCCAAGTGGTAAAAAGAAAAGGAAAAATCACCCAAAAATAACTAGATTTCCAAGTCTTCATTTTTGAAAATATTAAAAGCTCGAACAAGGATCTCGAAGAATCTTCATCCAACCATCCCCGATACCTTCAGATACTAAGTACACTTGCCCGTGACATTTCACTTCAACCTCAAATAGATAATACTGAATTAACGCCGTTGTCACATCTTCTAGTTAAAAGCTCAAATCTAGCCTCCTTTGTCGTTTTAAGTGAACTATGATAATGGTTTCATCCCGATCTTGGTTAAACACATACTACCCCGTAACATCAAGTAATTACCAAACTGCCATGAGGACAATCCAAACAAAAACCCAATACATGAAGTACACCCTTTTATCCCTTCTTCGAAGTAGAAACCGTAGCACCATCATCAGATAAGATCCCGAAATACACTTTCCTTTCTCCAGGATGGTTCCATCATTACGAGATTTTACAATTCTATGGTTTAAACCGAGAACTAATTTCTTTCGCGGGATTTTACAAAACCAAGAATAAACCGTAAGATAGATCCGGAAATGCACTTTACTATTACCAGGATGTTTCCATTATCACGGGATTTTACAAGTCTATGATTCAAACCGAGAAATAGATTCTTTAGCGGGATTTTACAAAATCAAGACAAAACCGTAAACAATGTCAGCTTGAATGTGACATGACAACTTTGGTTTCGGTGTATAACTATTTTAGGGGAACATGCAGCGGTTCATTAACGGTTCATTCTCCATCATCAAAAATAACATCAGCAATTCTTTACCCATATGTAGACAACTTCACAAACCATACTAAGTCAAGTAGTATACACTACTTCCCCCTTGGAGGTTGTCTGTAAACCAAAGTACACGTTTCTACCATGATGGTTTCGAACTTTCGGAATCATCATAGTGTGTACGACCATTTGCACGAGAAGTTCTTGTCATAAGCAAACATCTTGAAAGATCATGAATGTCATTGAGGATTTTTAAAGATTTTTCTTAGAAAGTGAAGTACCATAGACATGCTGTAGCATCGAGTAACCCATGAGAATTGCTGATTACATCTCAACCATTAAACACTTGGTAAACACACCATTCACGTATTCTGACGGCTATAACAATGACCACTTGGAGAAATAGACCCGATATGCCAAATTCGAACATGACGTAAAATTCCCCAGATTTATTACTTAAGCTTGTACTAATCCTTGTGAAAAGGAAACGGTGTACCCAATGTACAAAACCTCTTTTCGTATCCTCAACTACGTGAGACACCGAAGTGATAGTTACGTTGTAGGTTAAGCGAGAAAGAATCACAGAAGTAACTAGATAGCCAAGTCTTTATCACACTCTATATATGCCCAAACAAGTCATCTTCGCGGAAAGGTAGAAAGAAAGAAGACGAAATAAGTAAACGCGCCCGGAAAATCTCACTGCAAATCCAAATAAGAATTACCGTCCAAACAACCCAGTAGACAACTTTGTTCAATCATCAATTCAAGCCATGACATAATATTCTCCGTGAAAATGTATGACCAAAGTGTCAACCCGCGCAACACAACAAATCTCAACATCAACTCTCATCATCAGATCTCATAATTCAACAAACCTCATTATCAAATTGCATGATCAATTTTTCAATTTACACACCTGAACTCGTAGGATAATCATCAACTGTCACAAATGTACACAATCTTGACCTGGTTCAAAAGTATTCCCAATTAAATCGACATGTTACCCGGTTTAAAAACTCAGCCCGCACATTGGATATTAATTCAAGCTCTTATCCATGTCCATGATAATCCAAATCCAACACTTCTCACGTTCAATTCCACGTCTGGTCCAAATAACTATTCAACCTATAATGTAACATCACTTTAGGCGAACATTATCCGTAACACATGACACATAATCACCTTGTATCCATCAAATGTGAGACTTTGGTATAACTTCACAATGATATTTTGGTACCGATTCTCCAATGTGAGATTTTCGTTGTATAACAAAAGATACCAAAATATATGGATCATGAACAATATTACAAGAGCATTCGTGGGATCCATAATTGTTACTATCAACTCATTCGTGATATACCAAAAAATAAGTAACTTTCATCCAACGTCAAACTCAAATAAATGATGTGATAACAAACTCAATTCCCCTCTAGCCCACGAAGAGTCCAACACAAGACCCAAGTTACAGTCATAAACGGTCAGCCCATAGAAAAAATACTCGGTCCAAATTTGTTTGCCCTAATCTTCGGGTTATAAAATCTTACTTTAACTCAACCCTAATCCCTAATATTTCTCCGATAACCCGTCTCCCACCTAATCTTTCTCATCTCTTCTATCGTTAACAATCCCTAATCACTCAACATATCAATCCGCCCCTTTTCCTCTTTAACCAAAAATGCTCCAAATTTTCCCAGATCTCATCATACAAATCATGAACATAAGCCTAAGATTTCTCATATTATCCTTTATCACAATTTATTCTCTAAACTAATCGCATCAATCAACATCCCAAACGAGTCTCATCTAATCACTTATCTTCTATAATTGATCTTAACACTAACCTAGTACCACTTGGTATTAATATGTTCAATTAGCTTTGAAGAGGAACGACCACATGGCTTCAAGAATCAAGTGTTGGTCTCGGGTAAGTGCTACAGATTGTTTCGAGATAACTAATTATTATTCTTCATTATCTTGTTCGAATATTAATTGAAACATATTGTTTCGAGATCGATGATGAACCTTTTCTTGTATATAGACCATGAATGGTCTTGATGAAACATTAGCCAAACACGAAAAAAATCTGAGATAACTCTTTAAAAATTAGCGTGTTCTTAAAACGAAACAAAGAAAATTTATAACACGGATTGTTATCAAATTATCTTTTATGTTCGGATAAAACCTTGAAGCTTGGTCTTCACATGGATCGATGATGATGAAGGGTCAATTCAAAATCTTTAAAGGATAAAAAATTTCCCGAATCAGAGATCTTTTATTGTAGTTGATTGCTTTATGACTTGATCAATGATGAGAGAATATTTCGTGAATTGGATTTTTTGGTCAAGAGGAATCACGAATTATAACAAAACTGAGATCAACCCTTTTTCATTTTATTCATTTAGTCTCAGATTGAACACGAAGGGAGGATGATAAGAATCTTGTTATTGTGTTACCCTTCAAAGATTCGAATATATTATGAAGTGAAAGCTTCGAAAAGATTGATGTGTTGTATTCTACAGCTTGTTGAATTCGAGTTCAAGCATGAGAAAGTGATGTTTCTGAGGTGGGATTAGATGTAGATGAATGTGTCATTGTTGAGTGTGATATACAAAGTAGTATGTGACATTGTTGATTTGATGATGATAGTTCTATGTAGATGTTTGTAGAAAAATTGGTTGTTGTTTGATCTTAGTTGATATGTCGTAGATGTTGTGAATGTTAGACGTAGTTGTCGTGATGAATAGTTGATGATAGAATAGATGTTGTAGATGTTTGTAAAACAGATTTTAATTTGTTGATGTTGTTGATGTTTGCATTAGATCTGAGATACAGGTCTTGAATCAGCAGATCTTCAAACTGCATTGTACTTGGAAGTTATCAAACCGCACTTTTTAATAATCACACAACAAACCGCATCTTCTTAACTTCAAAACGCATTTGACATTTTGACATTTTGACCTTTAATAGACAAACCGCATCCTGAGTCAAAACTCAATTAACAAACCGCATCCTGAGTCACAACTCAGTTGACAAACCGCATAGTGTACCAAGAATCTGGACAGTTTTCAACCAAACCGCATACAAACACCAGCGTCAAAATGCATGGTTGACAAACCGCACTTGACACAAACCTCATTAGGTACGTTGAATCTGGATAAACCGCAGCCAAAGACCAAGGCTCAAACCACATTCTATATTAAACCAGACAAACCGCATGATAGAACAGGCATACAAACAGCACAAACTGCTTATCACCAGATTCAGTACCAGATTTAAAACCAGTATGAAACAGCTTAAAATATGCATAAAACTAACTTAAAGAAACTGGTATAAAACAGATTCAACAACCAACAACAGCAGAAACACACATCAAATCATCACACAAAATGGATCAAACACCCATCAAAATGCATAGACTAAAACCGTGAGTCAAATCGCATATTACGAACCACATAAAAACCATACGAATCATCTAAACAAAAAAACCTTGCTCTGATGCCAATTGTTAGGATCACACTTTTTATGTTGTTTGATGATTCGGGTGGTCTAGGATTATGATGATACAAGAGTGCCATGTTTAGAGAGATGAAGAGAGTAGAGAGGGAATTCTAGAGAGAGAGATAAACAAGAAAATGCAAGATTAGATTAAGAAGTTCCACCCCTTCTAAGGATGGAAGGGGTATTTATAGTTACAACCTACACGCCCTCCTGTCGGGCAGTAGATCAGGCATACAGTAGGTAAAAACTCGTCCTTCCTCCACGGTGTTACACTAAGATAAACCCTCACCTAATAACTAACTAATAAACTAATAAATAACGATATGTCTACGAGCTAACTTATGCTAGATTATATTTGGGGTGACCGACTCTTCACTATGGAATTTCTAATTCCTAACAGTCTCGTTTTTCATTCTCAATGAAAACTCTATCATATTGGCAAAATTCTCATCTACTCTATACCTAGGCCCGAGGATCAAGCAATCCTTATAGTAAAGTCTCCTTTTCTCCCACATGAAGCTTAAACCTTTTTCAACATCGTCTTCGCTTTTTTCCTCAAAAGCTCTAATGTTGTCTCGCTCATAAAGGGATAAAGGGCCATATACATTCATTTTCCAAGGCATCCTATAAGTGATCTCATCGTTTCCTTCCATAAACCTAACCGTTCCTTCGGATTTGTTGTAGCTCATCTTAGATTTTTCAACAAACGGTTTTCCTAGCACAACTTAGGACAAGCTATAGTCAATGACACATCCTATGTCTTCCAGGACCACAAAATCAACTACGTAGGTGAAATTTCCTATAAAGACATGTACATCCTTGACTCTTCCCACAAAATTGCAAACCTCAACCGGATATTTAGGGTCTCTCCTAATCTTAAGTCGCTCATTCATAATGTCATTGTAAACAGCTGATGACATCACATTAATAGGAGATTCCGTATCTATGTAGGCATGCTCGACATTCCTATATCCAATTATACAAGGGATTTTAATGTTCCAAGGATTTCCTCTCATAATCTTTGGGCATATCCTAATGATGGGTGATCGAGGATTGTCGATTATGTATTGGTGGTAAGCAACCTCTTCCTTAGTGGGGTAAAGATTGAGCCAACAACTGAGGCGCTAACCACTTTTTCAACAGCATCCCTAATTGTAGTGTCAAATACCCTTTGTAAATCTTTAAGATCGTTGTTTCTACTCACATATCGGTTACGGCGATTGTGTTGGTCAGTGGGTTGTGGTTTGAGTGAAAGTGGTTTATTTGGTGGTGGGTTATTGTTTGATGGGTTATCACCTTCCATGATGAAAAGTGATAGGATTACGAACAAATGTCACGAAGAAGGGCGATAGACTATGAGGACGCTAAAAATGAGAAAATATCTTACTTGATAGGAATCAAGCAAGGGAACCTAAACGAGGTTGAAATCAAACTAGCTATTCTATTCCGCGGCAGCGGCGCCAAAAACTTGATACGCGTACAACGCGAGTTCGGGGTCAAAGGAAACTTCCTTTTCTTCGAGCAAGTTTTTCAACAACCTAGGCAGTGAACCTAATCGTTGTAGTGTAGTATTAGGGTAAGCCTCGGGATTGATATCATTCTCTAGGGGAATAGGAATGCTAGTGAGAAATTACTACGCTAAGGTGGGGTTGAGGAAGATTATTTTTTATCTTTTTTATATTTTTTTTGGAAACTTGAAAGGTACGAATCTCGGGGTATTGTATTTGGGGGGTGGTACTTCTACCGATTACTGTACTATTCTAATTATCTAATTAACTAAGCTAAGGGGTAGTCTATGTCTAATTGATGTGTGCTCGTATGATGATTAAAAATGTGTCTACCTAGATGCTATTACTCCCTAGTTATCTTTTATTGATGGTTGAATTGTCACGTCCGTATTCTTAACGCGTTGTGTCTTCTAAGGTCGTAAGGTATGCTTTTTTCCCTAACTCTTTGAGGATACCTTAAGGTTATTGCTTACAAAATCTCTAGGATTCATAAACTAAATCTAAGGTTATCTTTGGATTTTTAGCCTACAATAACTCTAGGCGATTATAAACTAATGTTCACAAAGATTACTAAAGCATTAAAAACACAACGATGGCCTATTGCAATCCTAAGCCAATTACAATAAAGAAAAGAGACAACCAATCAATATTCAATAATTAGGTTTCATAGATCTAAGCAAACACACAAGTAAATTAGTCGGACATGGTAAACATGCAAGCATACACACATACAATCGAAAACATAATAAAATCAATGAAGTAGATTACTTATCTTGATGTACAATAGGGTATGAGAACCCTAAGATACTGCCCCAGATAACCAAAAATAGTTTTTAGTTTTTACTCCATAATTCTACCTCTCTAAAAGTCTGAAAATTCGAATTCTATATATAGAGTTACAACTGCGACGGCGTCACTCTTTAATTGTGACGCCATCGGATTGTCGGCATTAGGGTTTCGTCTTGACGGCGTCACATTGGGGTTGTGCCGCCATCGGCTTCATCTTCTGACGCCGTCTGAATCTGGATCTAGGCCGTCTGAGTTGTGACGCCCTACTCTTTAAAGCCTGACGCCGTCAGGTACAAAATAGCAATTTCACTTCTGAGCTGTCACAATTAGAGGGACGGCATCGCCCTTAATCTGTGACGCCGTCGGGTGCGTTTTCAGCAGCTTGAGTGTCTTGATATTGACTTTAGCCATTTTCTTCACATATTCACGCCTTTTCGTCCAAATAAGTGTCATTCCAGCATTTTGCATTCAAGAGACCTAAAAAGTGAAAAGGAACAAAATTAAGCAGTAACGGATATAAAAGTGGTCGATTAAGGGCTTAAATGACCCCTCAAAAGTGTACCTTTTAAATCCTTATCAGAACCGGCTAGTGTAAAGCCAGGGATCCGTAGGTCTGCTTAAGCAAACAGGAGTAATAATATAGCTTCCTCATCTAGAACCGACTTTGTTATTGTTAATAAAAGGAAACCAACTCATGTTACTGTTAGACAACCACCTCCAAGACAAAATCAAAATTTTATAAGAAACAAAGGTCCATCATTTTCAAAACCAAACACATTTATAAGGAGACCTAATAATGTTTATCCTAGAAGTAACCATCAAATGGGGTGGAATCCTAATATGCAAAACGGTTTTCCATTTCAAAACTTTGCACCATGGAATGCATACTCACCCTTTCCATATATGTCTAACATGAATGAAATGTATAACACTAATGGACCCATGAACAAATGGGGACCAAACTTTTGAGTTGATTGTTTTCTTAGGTGTGCTTAAAGGTAGACCTAGATCCGGATGGATGGATCAAGGATAGCGGGTGCACGAGGCACATGACCGGTAATAAAGATTTATTTTCCACATATGAATCATTCAATGGAGGAAATGTGGTATTTGGAAATAGCAAAATCAAAATCATTGGTAAAGGTACGATTTCTAACAAATCTCTAACCATTAACGATGTGTGTCACGTAGAAAACCTAAACTTTAACCTCTTAAGTATAGGAAAAATATGTGATAAGAAGTGTAACATACTTTTTAATGAAACCGGTAGTGAGATATTGAAAAACGGTATCACTATAGGAAGAGGAATTAGGAAACATGGAGTCTATGTCATTAAATTCGGTAATGAACCTAAAGACAAACTTTGTCTTACTTCTATGGATGATACTTCGACCTTATGGCATCGAAGATTGGGTCATGCCAATATGCGACTTCTTCAATCGCTATCATCCAAAGATCTAGTAAGAGATCTACCAAAACTAAAATATGAACATCACTTTTGTGATGCTTGTAACGTAGGTAAACAAGTCCATGCTAGTCACAAAGCTAAAAATATGGTCTCTACAACTAAATGTCTGGAATTACTTCACATGGATTTATTTGGTCCATCCGCTATACAAAGTTATGGAGGCAACTACTACACTTTGGTTATAGTGGATGATTACTCTAGGTACACATGGACTAAATTTTTAAAGAATGAAACTGAAACGTTCGATTACTTTGAAATTAAGTAAGAAAATCCAAATAGAATTAGGAAGTCCTATAGTGTCTATATGAACGGCTCATGGTAGGGAATTCGATAATGAAGTGCAATTTGGAGCATTTTGTGACGCTAATGGTATTACTCACAACTTCTCGGCTCCTCGCACTCCATAATCGAATGGGGTAGTTGAAAGAAAGAATAGAACCCTACAAGAAATGAGTCGCACCATGTTAAATGAGCAATCCATACCTCAAAAGTTTTGGTGAAATGTCGTTGATACATCAACGTACACGAGTCTTAATTAGACCATTTTTAGGTAAAACTCCATACGAGTTATTTTGAGGCAAAAAGCCTACGTTAGCACATTTTAGAGTCTTTGGTAGCAAAATGTTTTCTACTTAACACTAAAGATTAACTTACTAAATTTGATTCTAAATCAACCGAAGGTATCTTTTTAGGTTACTCTCCTAATAGCAAAGCTTATGTCATATTAAATAAAGAAACAATGAAGGTTGAAGAGTCATTAAACGTAAAATTTGATGAGAGTCCATCCAAACCTACCCTACCTCTTGTCGATGACGAGATAGTCGAAAGTGAGGCCATAGAAATAAAGAAAAGTACAAACAAAGAAGATGAACTATAAAACAATGAAATCATCAATATTAAAGAATCTAAAGATCACCCCGTAGATAAGGTCATAGGAAAGTTAAATGAAAGAACCTTAAGGTCTCAAGTCCAAAACCAAAGTAGCTTATTTTGTTTTGTCTCAACCATAGAACCTAAGAATACACAAGAAGCTATAAAAGATGAAAGTTAGGTAATAGCTATGCAAGAAGAGTTAAATCAATTTGTTTCTAACGATGTTTGGACACTTTTCCCTCCACCTAGTAATCAAACCATAATAGGAACCAAATGGGTATATAAAAACAAGTTAGATGCAAACGGTGTAGTGTCTAGAAACAAAGCTAGACTCGTTGCCCAAGGGTATAATCAACAAGAAGGAATAGACTTTGATGAGACCTATGCCCCCGTGGCTAGAATAGAGTCTATAAGAATACTTATTTCTTATGCTTGTGCTAATGATCTTAAGCTTTTTCAAATGGATGTTAAAAGTGCTTTTCAAAATGGTTTTATTAATGAAGAAGTTTATGTAGCTCAACCTCCGGGCTTTATTGATTTCGAAAAACCTAAACATGTGTATAAATTAAAGAAAGATCTTTACGGTCTTAAACAAGCCCCAAAAGCTTGGTATGATAGACTCAAGTCATTTTTAATCAAAAACAACTACACCATGGGGTTAGTTGATAATACACTTTTCACTAAGAAAAAGGAATCACATATAATTATTGTTCAAATATACGTGGATGATATTATATTCGGATCTACTTGTCAAGACATTTGTGATGATTTCTCTAAAATAATGCATGACGAGTTTGAGATGAGTATGATGGGAGAACTAAGTTTCTTTCTTGGTCTACAAATCAAACAAGTAGAAGATGGTATCTTCATTAATCAACCTAAATACATAAAAGAGATGTTAAAGAAATTTGGTTTAGAAGAGTCAAAACCTATAAGAACACCAATGTAACACCCCCAAAATGGCTCAGCGGAAGCACACAAGTCTTGGGGTGCTACTAAATTGATATCACAACATAAGCATAGAACAACTGATTTTCATAAATAAACTTTTATTCATCATTGAAAACAATGTTTACATTATTGATTAGTGCGGAAAGTGGCCCATTATAAAAAGGTGGTCCCAATACATATATCAGAATCGTCTATGACCATGCCATGCCTTTGCATTGCGCCTCCAAAGATAAGCTATCACCTCAAAACCTAAAGATACATGCTAAAAAGTGTCAACACGAGGTTGGTGAGTTCATAGGTTTATTTAAATGGCACTACGGTATACCATTTAACATTTGGTTTTGATGATCATTACCTCTTGCATAATTTCATAAAAATTTATGATTACATTACATAAAAGAATTTCATTAGTGGACCATAAGTAGAGTATATGTACATTACAACGAATATAATGTCATATATTGAATCTATTACGCTAGCACTAAGTTCATGCAACCGAAGCTACGACAGTTTCTGTATGCAAAATGTAGTCATACAAATAAGGGGCCCATGGCGAGTATTTATCCCAATACACTTGGTTCCGACATGCTATATGTTTCGCCTTGACCCATGCGGGGCCAACCGAATAGGGGAGTCACCTCCAATAGATCTATTTATAACATTCGCGCTTCCCAACAGGAATTGACGGTTCATGAAGAGGGCATTTTGGGATCTAAGGACTTAGGCTAAGCTGCGTAAAATTCTAAGTCAATCATTTTGGTATGGTCTATAAAACATCTATGTGTGATGTAACTTTAAACATATCAATCATAAAACATAGTATGCATAGAAATACACAATTTCAGTAATTAAATCATTTAAGTAAAATGAGCATGTATCTTCCCCCAAAACAAGTATAAAACAGTTTAAAAGTAGGGGCTATGAAACTCACCTTGCCCATTAGTAGTCCGAATGGAATTAACTCAATTAGTGGTAGTGCACGGCTCCGACACGCATCATTAGATTTCGTGGGTCGAAATAGGTGAACAACGAAAAACCCAACGAACTCAATTGGAGTAGTTTCGGGACGATTTAGGACAATTAAAACTTGGAGTAGCTTCCTCTTTCACCCAATCACGAAACCCCCAACTTAATTTAGAAAATCCCTTTGAATTGATATGAACCCTAATTTGTGAATTTGTACTTGATATTGAGGAACCTGTGACGAATCTATTTATAGGAGTACATAGGGAAAGTCTTGAACCTTCTTTCTCGTCTTGGTTATGTTGTATCCTCCTTCTTGGCTCAAGAATTGTTCCACAGCCGACCCTCCTTTAACTAAAAAAATGTGATGGCCTAGATTAATTGATATCTATTTGGAGGAGGAAGATAGCAGAGCTTCTGGCCTAGACAAAAGTGGAATTGTTTCCGTGTTTGTGTTTATGCGCGTGGGAGGGAGATAAAGCAGGACAAGGACACATCGAGCTTTTATTCTTTCTCTATTTCTGACCATATTGATGATGATGATGGTGTAGGGTGGCGTTTCATCAAAAGAGGGAGGTGTAGGTTTCTCTAGGGTTATGAGAGAAGAAAGAAAAGACTGAAATAGGTGTTTTGGGGAAGGAACGAAACAAAGAAAAAAGACAGAGGAATGGGCGGTTGGTTAGGATTAGATTAGATATTATTAATATTATTATTATAGTATTAACTGTACCTCGTGCTCTGTCGATTCCTCAAGTAAACGTACCTTCCCGGTACCCGAAAAATATAGAAATTATATTTTCAGAAACGATTTCATAAACGTAATAATATAACATTTTTATTACGTATAAATTTGATTATAACCGTTTGCCGTTACTAATTTGGTGTCGGTACGCGTGCGGTGCCGTGATTTTCAAATTTCACGAGATAACCGCTCGTTTTCTTTCTTAAATTATTAATGAATGATAAAAATGTATATTTCCAAGTATTTATTTTTAGTTCTGTATGCTACTGCGCTGCAGTGTGCGGAATAACTTCTTGAAACAATGGATTAAGCTTATGTATGCTTAAATTTTAACTTGGAAAATAATAAATTCCACATTTATTATACAGATACTTAGTGGACAAGTATCGTGTGTGCGGTGTCTTTTTTTTTTTTGAAAGAAACGAGATGACCTCTCGTTTTTAAATCTAAATATTGACATCTATCAGAAAATAACCGATTTGAATTTTCTGACGTGATAAATATTATTATAATAATCCGAAATTTTACGGGTTGTTATTGTAGGATCGATAATATTGTTGTGTTTGATGATTCGGGTGGTCTTGGATGATCAAAATACATGTTATACATTTTAGAGAGAGAAAGTAGAGAGATGGTGTTCTTGGTAGAGAGTTGGTTCAATAAAATGTAAAAGGTTAGATTGCCAAGCCACACCCCTTCCATGGATGGAAGGGGTATTTATACTTACAAACAACACGACCTCCTAGCGGCCTGTGGATCAGGTATACAGTGGGTAAAGACCCGTCCTTCCTCCACGGTGTTACTCTAAACTATTCTACGCTACTGACTAACTAATTAACTATTAAATAACGTAAACAACGACAAATCTACGAGCTAACATATGCTAGACCATTATTGGGGTGACCGAAACTTTAACATGGAATTTCCAATTCCTAACAATCTCCCCCTAAGGGAGGTCACCCCATGAAATACATTTTGCTTCCTAGCATTCTATCTTTGACTTCATTCTTGAGCTCGTAGACTTGAATTCTTCATTTCCGCAATCTTTGTGCATTAGTAGCGATTCTTTAAAGTCCGCATAATTTGTACTTTTAGTGTAGGCCTTTAACTGATCCACATCTTTGATGATCTTCGAGCTTTCATTGAGATCATCAGCCACAGTAAATCTCTGGATCACCCTTTGTTGTGTTGCCATCATGTGAAGTTGTGACTTTCGGACTGACATGCTCACACTTTTGAATCATGACATCTTTCCATCAGAGTAGCGGAAGCTTTACTGGTTCATAATATTTGCAGCAGCGTAGCAGAAGCATAGTATAGAAATATCAGAACCAGTTTATGTAGATATGCACCAGTCATGATTTCTTCAATTAAGTGTGGAGGCTGTGAGCATGCGGCTTTGGATTGACTCCTCAATTCTGATCAACTGCAACCGTCCAAATGTACCTGCAAACAACAGTTAGCAATAAAACACACGAAAGTGTCTTTGATCACTTTCGTTGAATTGAGGTACACGGCCCACGGTTCCCCGTTGATCAGTACAAGTACTACCTGTGATCAGGTATAATTCCGAAGAATCTCCTTGACAGGGTTTCGCAGCTGTTCTAGCTGTTCTCAAACCGGAACGTCTCAAAGAAGACAACACGGAGTGAGTGAACCAGCGAATTAAGATTCACTGATTGATGAAAAATTGATTTGAAAAACAATCGTGTATTGCTTGAAGAAAGAGTTTTGAAATACGACGAAGGTTTTATGAGAAAGATCAATTTTTAATCAAAATAGTTTTTGTATTAGAATGAGTACACATTCGACGTGCTAGTGAAAAGAAGAGATTCGCACATCGAATGGTTTTTCTAAAAGTATTTTTCAATCAGAGATACTTTTTGTGATTGAAAATGAATACACATTCGACGTGCTAGAGAAAAGAAGATTTGCACATCGAACGGTTTTTCCAAAAGTATTCGTCAATTCCTTTCCTGGACCAAGGTTGATTCACGAGTGAATCTCCCCATCGTTTCTATCCAGTTGTCACAAGCTTGATCTTATGAAAGATCTCACATGCCACCCACCAAGAGCTTGTTTGATGTTGGCTCTAGAAGGATTTCCATCTTCATCGTGAATACTTTTACATATCACTCGGATGTTCTGGCAATACCACAAGGATAATGCGTAGGACTCTTAATATATTCTTACTTTCCACATTGTGTGAAACAGCAAGTCTTCAAGAATTTAGTGCCCTAATGAGATATTGTGGACGATCTCTTGGCTCTAGACTCAATAGTGCACATTTGGTTCCTATGCCGGAGACTAGGGAGAGGGTCTCCTTCTTCAATATCAACAATCTCTAAGAGAAAGTCGATAGATAATGTCGGTTCCCCGTGAGAATGAAAAAAGACCTTTTAAGAGGAACTTGAGTAGCTTGGGAAGTTTAGTGCAGTGCGTCACTGGGTCCATGACGTCTTGTCTTCAATACCAGTGTTACCTTAGTAAACACTAGTAGCATATGTATTGAACCCGGTTACTGCCCTAAGGTCGAATTATTGGAGGGCTATTTCTTTTCACCCTTTTCATATTCACTTCTTTTTCATTCTTCAACCCCTTCAGTGCTTACCGAGACTTCATAACTAGAACCTTGTTGGGTTTATTCCAGTACTAGCTCTGTCTCAGTCCGCACTCTTCCCATATCTCACTTTTCTCCTTTTTTTCATCATACCAAAGGACTCTACACTATCTAGTGGATTGTCCCTGGGTAGATCCCTCCGGTTCTGGCGGATCGTGGGAACTAATACCTAACCTCACCATCCTTATAACTCCATACATAAAGTAAAATGGTCGGACTTTTGGTACAGTTCTTTCCTTCTCGAAACCAATTGAAAAATCATTTGGAAAAACAATCAAGGTACTTGTGATACGAGATCAAAGCATTTTGTACCTTAATAGTTTTGATCATTTAGAAAACCTTCCCCTCAATATGTGCATATGATTTAGAAATTGTTTAGCACATGGAGGCAAGAGAACTTTGAAATATTTTCTTTGATCACAATTTTCATAGAAAAAGCCATTTGATTTTTTTGGTAAATTCTCCCACTCAATATGTGCGTAGGATATTTGAAATCATTTTATCACATAGAGGCAAGAGTTCATTTGAAGCACTTCTACGATCACAAAATCCATTAAGAAACCATTAGAAAATCAATCAAGATACTTTATGTTGAAACATATAAATCTTTGTACCTTGATAGTTTATTTTCTTTTGAAATGCTCCCCCTCAATATGTGCTTCGAGATTCAAAAGTGTTTAGCACAAATGAGAGAGCAGCCTGCACAATTGAATCAAACAATCACCTTTTATCAAATTTCATTATTATATCACAAATTCTCCCCCGATCAAAAATATCAAACCCTTTGAGATTTTGGATCCCAAGTGATTTAATACGGTTTAGAAAACATGGGAGAACTTGTGGCCTGGTTTAAATACTCATCTGGTTTTTGGATAAATCCTCCTCTTCAACATGTGCATTGTGTATTTGAAATCGTTTGGCACATGGAGGGAGGAGTGCCTATAAAGGACTAAAACCAATTCCATTTAAACAGATAAGAGATTTAAATCACTATCTCTCCCTCGATCAAAACTTTCAAACCATTTGAGATTTGTGATCCCAACAGATTTAAATCATTTAGAAAAATTTAGGGAAAAACGTGGCAAGATTTGATTTTGAAAAATGACAGATAAGGACCATTTTGAGACATTAAAGATTGTTAGTGTCAGGTATGATTGTTTTAAGAGATCTTTAAGTAAAATAAAACAGTTTCACAATCAAACAAGAACAGAAAGAATTTCATTTTGAAAGACCTTGATTCTAAAGAAAAATCATACCATGACATAACATTAAATCTTTAGATCACCACATTTTAACGTACAAACCGGAACTTTTATGAAGAAATATTGTTTGAAAATATTATATTTTAAATCACTCTCCCCCTCAATCGATGACCGAAGTCGATAATCGAGTGACATAGGTTTTGATAAAAAGAAGTCCGGTGATTTTCAAAATTAAGTCCAATTTATTTTCAAAACAAATATTTTTCCATTTTTCAAAACAATATTAGTTAAAAATTGTTTAAAGAAAATGGTATAATCACAATTATCCTGCACAGAGGTACGTTAGGTGGTTGAGAAGCTTTTGTTGTTGTTGCTGAGGGTTGGAAGAAAACCGTCTGCAGATGCAGTGAGACTTCAAACGTTGCATTTTAATGCCAACTTAGGTCAAATTAAGCTATGTTTCTTCAATCACTTAGAAGAAAACCATCTGTTGATGCAGTGAAACCTCTTACGTTGCATATATGCCAACTCTCCATAGAAGTCCAATTAAGCTCCATTTCTTCATTTGTCATCCCAAG
Source organism: Chrysanthemum seticuspe (assembly GCA_019973895.1). NCBI lineage: Eukaryota > Viridiplantae > Streptophyta > Magnoliopsida > Asterales > Asteraceae > Chrysanthemum > Chrysanthemum seticuspe. The sequence continues at coordinate 104,830,705 of BPTQ01000007.1, forward strand.
ATATAGTTACCCTTTCCTTTCTGATTGGTCTCCAAACAGTCAGGTTTAATCACACAAGCTAACCACTTGTGAATGGCTAACCGTAATAAACTTAAAACTGCTCAGAAACCAATGCAATGAAGATCTGGAGAATATAGTGGATTCTCGGGTCGTTAAGTCCCACGGAGACTCAATTGTGTTTTAAAACTTTCAGACGATAGAATGTTTGTTGAGGACAAATTAAGCTGTAGACAACTTAAGCATACTGAAATAAGCTAAAGAATGTAAAAAAAAAACAGACTATTAAACTACAATAAGCAATTCAGCAGAATCAGCAGATTCAGCAGAATCTAAAATTCTAAATCAGCAGAAATGAAATAGAAATTAGCAACAACAAACAAATCGGCAGAATCTAAACTTCTACATTAGCAGAATCAAAAATCAATTCAGTAAACTTCAAACAGGTCAGCAGAAGCATATCAGCAGAAGCCAAAATACTGAATCAGCAGAATCAGCAAATAACACTTCAGTAGATTCAAATGCAATTCAGCAGAATCACGGATAAGTTGACTAATGTGAACTTTGAATCAAATTTACTTACTGAATATGTTATACTAACCTAAAATAAGATGTTAACAAATTTTAAGCTACTTTGATGAGATTTGTAATCAAAAATACTAACAGTTAAATATTAAGGTGATATTGAAACTGATTTTGACTATTTAACAAGTAAAGACTATGTTTTATGGTTTGACTGAGCTAATAGGTACTTAAGTGACACATAGCAATAACAAGCAACAAATCAAACACTTTCTAAAACAGTTAACTAAGTGAAACCAAACACCCCTTCAACTAACTGTTATGAAGAGTTTAGCATTAAAACAAATGTTTAAGCCAAGAAAGCTATTAACTAACTTACATTAACTACAATGAGACAATATTAAACTAAAATTAACTTACTTTAAGACAAAAGTTCGGTGCAGAACCATTTTTTGCTAAAGATCAAATCGGTTGATCTCAACCACTCATCCAACTTCAATCCAATGGCTGAGATTATTTGACATTTTAATTTAATTATTTAAGGAGGGGCATTTTGGTAATTCTACTATCTTAATAACTTCAGGGTCTCTTCACTCTTCACCCATCACACACACACACACACACACACTATTTTCACACACTAACCACCTAAAACCACCGTATTCAAACCCTAACCGCTATTCATGCCAAATTGATCAAAATTAACGTTATATAATGGACATACGAGATGAAATATCACTATCTAAAGGTGATCCGTTGCCCCAATCGTCTTCATTGTCAGTTTTCGATCAAAATACGCTTCGAAATGTTGATTCTGGTATATATTTGATTTTTTATTCATATTTATTTGGTATATAATCAGAGTAGATGTTGTTTATTTTGTTGCTTATTTAGGTTTTTAGGTTTTGTTGCTTATTTTTTTTTATCTCGACAAATAAACAAATCCATAAAAAATAAGTTTGCTTAAAGGAAATGTGGTGTGTTATATACGCGTACACCAGGCGTTCGACGAAATGTGCGAATGAGTTTTCTGTATTTTTTTGTTTAAAACGTTGTGAATTGTATGTTTAGAGTGTAATCCAAGTGTTCATTGAACCTTATGCTTTTGTCTTTAAACTTTCTTGCGTTACTTAAGTTTCCTAGTTCACTGTTTAGATTTCTGATATTGTTGGCTGACATTGTTTCTTGCAATCCAAGTGTTCATTGATGGGAAGATTAGGTTGTATTCGGTTAGCTCTATGAGTCCAGCCAAAACTGCTTTTTCGGGACTTGGGTCGCCTATTACACATGTGGATGTGAATTATGATGGGAAGTGTATTTTGGGTACTACTGATACTTATTTTGGTTTGATTTTGGGTCGACTATCGCTGGAACTTTGGATAGCCTATATTGATTTTCGGTTCTTCGATTCCTATGCTCATCCCCATTACCTAAGAAATTAATAAATTCAGAAGTTTTAGCTTAATCAATATGGTACTCTTTTGATCTAGTTCATTTAATCTGGTATGTCCACTGTTTTTAATGTAAGTCATTTTATTACTTGATAGTTCATAAAAGAGCACACGGGTCGCAACGAACCCATTATCTTTCTTGTAGTATGCAGTTTTACTTGTCTAGCATTTTCCTAGTTTAATCAAAATAACTCTAATGCTACTTAAGTCCACAAGTTGGGGGTCAGCCACGTCTTAAATGCATAAATCTTCATGACAGTCTAGTAAAAGAGAGAGATCGATAAAATGAGTCAGTTTCTAGTATTAGTCAAACCGAGTTGGATTGACCGAGGTACACTTGGATTACTTACACCAATAATTACTTTATTACAGTAGAATAACTATCGAAAATTTTGCATCAGACAACTTAATAGATTGCATGCATTAAAAACTATCATGGGATTTTCTATCAGGCCATCTCATTTGACGCTTTCTCTTTTTAGCATTTTATTTTACTCATTTGATCTATTTATAGAATTGGTAGCTTTGATCTACATGATGGGATTGTTATACAGCGTGTGTCTTTCCACGACGTAACTCATTAACCTGGAATGCTTTTTTGCTTACGCAACCATTTGTATAAGATTGCAGCTTCTCGTACAGTACAGAAGCTTCATTGGATTTTGTTAAGCAGAAGGAATATGTTGTATGCGTCTCGCCAAGACAGAAAGCCTTGGTATGTTACATTCATCTTGGGGTTAATAGCCCAAATAACTAGAAATTTTGCTAATCAAATTACAAGATATCTAACTTTGCGTTTTTTGCTTAAAAACTTAGATTATAGATGGTGAAAAAATATACGGGGAAGATAACATTGGCGATTGGAGATGGAGCTAATGATGTTGGCATGATCCAAGAAGCTCACATTGGATTCGGGATTAGTGGCATGGAGGGAATGCAGGTACACTCAGTTAGTTGGAATATATGTGTTGTAAAAAAGTATAAATAGTACAGTAACTTTTTGTATGTAAGCATTAGAGTTATCAAAAATCAATTTTTACATTCAGATGTAAGTTCATATAGGGCCCTTAAATTCATTTTACAATAAAAGCATACAAATGATCCTTGATGATTAATTCGAATTTGACACCGCATGTTTATTTTTTACACATCCGTGCAGGCTGTTATGGCAAGTGACTTCTCGGGGCCTCAACTTAGATTCTTGGAACGGTTACTATTAGTGCACGGGCACATGTGTTACAAGAAAATCTCCAAAATGGTATGTACCAAACTTCAGTGAGTTAATAGGTATATTTATCATGGTTGCAAAAAGCACTAGGCGCAAGTAAGGCGGTTGACCACTGCCTAGCTCGTAATCGGTTGAGGTGGGCCCCAGGTAGATTGGACTTCTCTATATATAAGTTTTAAAATTATATATATATATTGATAAATTTAATCATAAATAACTAAGTTTGTCTAAAAAATGATTGGATGTTCGGCTTTAAATGTATAGATTATAAATACATTCAAGAATGGATATTGTTGCCTTTAGTTTGGGATTAGACAGATAGATTATAGATACATTCAAAACAGATAGATTAGAACGTTGGGATTTTCTGTTGTCCGAATGTTGCGTTTATTATGAAAGTATTTAAGAAATGACATGTGATTTGTTTGAATCACATGTGATTTGTTATGAATCACATGTGATTTGTTCTAAATCACATGTGATTTTGTAATATAGCTCTGAGTAATCACTTACAATTACATGTTACTAACTACATTTTTGTATGTAACTAACTGCAGGTCTAGCTTAAGAAAGTTGGAGAAAAGCCTAGCTGAACGCTGAGTCAAAGCCTATTTAGAGAAAAAGGAAGTTATTAGATTACAAAGAAGATTCTGAAAGTGATGAGCATAAGATTGCATCCCTCGATATATGGTCAAATTCAGATATGAGTTAATGCGGTTTTAGTTTAACGCTTTATAAATGGATTTACTGGTTCGGTTTGTGCACTAGTGTGCTTTACTTGGTACCTTGTAGAAGTTAACATGAGGTTTTTGACAGATCACATGTGATTTGTTCTGAATCACATGTGATTTGTTCTGAATCACATGTGATTTTGTAATATAGCTATGAGTAATCACTTACAATTACATGTTACTAACTACATTTTTGTATGTAACTAACTGCAGGTCTAGCTTAAAAAGTTGGAGAAAAGCCTAGTTGAACGCTGAGTCAAAGCCTATTTAGAGAAAAAGGAAGTTATTAGATTACAAAGAAGATTTTGAAAGTGATGAGCATAAGGTTTCAAAGAAATTCAAGGGGTAGATGATTAGGTTTTAGGTACTTTATGTGTTAGGATATTCAACTTGTGAGTTCGTTATCACCGAATGTTATTATATGATTAGGCTTTAGGTACTTTATGTACGTACAAGTAATGATTATTGATTTATATGAATGTGTTGATCTTAGGGTGATCCTGTTTTAAAAAAAAATGATAAATGAAAAAAAAAGGCAAGTTCAAGCCATTTGACTTCTTTGTGGCTTTGTTTGTTTTATTTTTACGCAGGTTGATATGCAAATCACATGTGATTTACCTCAAATCACATGTGATTTTACCTCAAATTATTTTTTAAGGCAAATCACTTGTGGTTAACACACGAATCACATGTGATTTACACATGAATCACATGTGATTTGCATGCAATTTACACGAATCACATTTGATAACATGTTAGAGTACTCTCTTATGTCTTACATTATACAAATACTAGAAATGAGCATTTAGTAAAAAAAGTTTTGTATTTAAGTAATTGAGAATTTCATAAATCCAATTCACAACATGTATAAAGCACTGCATAAAAAATAGAATAGACAGTTGGGATTTTCTGTTGTCCGAATGTTGCGTTTACTATGAAACTATTTAAGAAAGGACATGTAATTTGTTCCGAATCACATGTGATTTGTTCCGAATCACATGTGATTTGTTCCGAATCACATGTGATTTTGTAATATAACTCTAAGTAATCACTTACAATTACATGTTACTAACTACATTTTTGTATGTGACTACTACATGTCTTGCTTAGTCTTGCTTAAAAAGTTGAAGAAAAGCCTAGCCGAAGGCTGAGTCTAAGCCTATTCAGAGGAAAAAGAAGTTATTAGATTCAAAGAAGATTTTGAAAGTGATGAGCATAAGAAGGTGTCAAAGAAATTCATTAGGTACTTTATGTGTTAGATTCCGAAGAAGATTTTGTGAGTTCGTTATCACCGAATGATTAGGCTTTAGCCTTTAGGTACTTTATGTGCGTAAGAGTGATGATTATTGATTTATATGAATTTTTTGATCTTAGTTGCTTATGTTGATAAATAAAAAAAGGCAAGTTCAAGTCATATGCCTTCTTTGTGGTTTCGTTGTATTTTTACATAGGTTGATATGCAAATCACATGTGATTTACCTCAAATCACATGTGATTTCACCTCATATAAGTGAATCACATGTGGTTAACACACGAATCACATGTGATTTACTCACTAATCACATGTGATTTGCATGCGATTTATACTTGATTTGATAACATGTTAGAGTACTCTCTTATGTCTTACATTCAAATATAATACAAATACTAAAAATGAGCATTTAGTAAAAAGTTTTGTATTTAAGTAGATGAGAATTTCATAAATCCAATTCACAAAATGTATAAAGGATTGCATAAAAAGAAAATGAAAAATAAATTCAAATCAAAATTTATTTTGCATTTGCATGTGTCTTAGTCTTCTCTCCACTATTCCACGTTTCTTTTTCGGCTCCACCCTAACCTGAATTGGCTTCTATCTTCCATTATGTTTTTCCTTTCACACCACCTTTATTTCCGGCGTTTGATTGATCTAGAAATAATTCAAAAAAATAATCTTGTTACCTTCAAAACACAACAAAGCACAATCATGTGATTCTGCTAATACAAACAAAGAGTAAATCGCGTGTGATTTACTTCTTTATAAATAGAATCACATGTGATTCAGTTTACAAACAAAGCGTAAATCAAACGTGATTTACATTTTTTCATAACAAACAGAATCACGTGTAATTTATGCAAGTTGATATGCAAATCACATGTGATTTACCTCAAATCACATGTGATTTTACAACAAGCAACAAAGTTTACAACAAATAAAAACCAACCAATAACGCGATACCAACCCAAGCCGACTAGGTCACCAACCTCCTTGGTGCGCCAAACCTAACTTATTTTCAAAATTTATATTATAAGAAACTTGTTATTGTGTTTTGCAAGTGTGTATTGTTTTTGGACCAGTATATACACCTTTCAAGTGCAAATATAACCTTAATCTTATAATCAACTTCTACTCTATAAAAATAAACTAATACTAACTAAGTACTATTAAAACAATGGTAAATTTTCAATCTCATAAATAGTCGCAGCATCATATAAGCAATTAAGCATTTTTACATGTTTGGATAAAAACAAATTTCTTATGATTATATGCTTACTTGAGAACAAAATAGGCAGTTTATAACTTCCTTACTCATCTCGCTTATCCCAGTTATTCACCTCTTAAGTCATCAGTAAAAGAATCACCACACACTCGAAACATTTGTTTATAACTACTAACACGTTAATCAAATTTATTCCAACCAAGACCAAAACCCTTCTAACCACCTACTCAACCATTCACATTACAATTACTAGCAAACATATGAGATAAAGGCAATAAACTGAATTTATAATAAAATCACTAAGCTCAGCTCATAGAAAAAATGACTAACCAAATAAAATATAGAACACTTATATGTTATCAGGTTCAACGGTGGATGGCGGAGGACGACAGATCGACAGATCGGCGGCGGAACAACACATACGTGATTTTTTTGGTGATTGTGTGTGAACGACGGCGGTTTTTACGGAGGTGGTTTTATTGCTATTTTCCGGTGGTCGTTTGTGATGAGAGAGAATGTTCGATCTGTGTGGGTTTGAGAGAAAGTGGTTTGTTTAAATGAGATGATTGATAATATTTTTTGCTTTTATGGAGAGAGGTTGAATTACTCATTTGCCCTTGCATGTTATTTTCAGATTTAATCTCTATCGTTGGATGAAAAAATGATGGACGGTTAGGATCATGTGATTTGTTCTTTAGATACCAGGTGGTTGTCATAGATCTCAACTCCTTACTTTAAACACTTAAACTAAAAATTGCAAATTATGAGAAAATGCTTACAAGGTGAGTTTAAACACAGAACTGAGAACTGAGGTACAAAACCACAACCTATAGCTTCCCAAGAAGCTCTAAACCAAGGCCATCCACAATTTACCCTGCTCCAGCTGTAACCTTCATTTCCATGGAATTTTTTTATTTTTCAACTATTTTATTTGTATTTTTGGTGATTTTGCTTTTTGATTCTAAACTAATTTTAAAAGTTTCTAATATCTTTTGAAAGCTATCTAGGAGCTTAAGTGATCTTACTCAGTCCATAAAAATAACTAACAACAACATTAGAACATTTTTAGATTTCTAACTTAAAAATGCATAAACTTGAAATATGATTAAGACTTGAAATTGATACTTGCAAAAGTTTAACAATATACTGAAATGACTTAACAAAACACTTGAAAGCTTTAAAATACACTGAAAATTGAAAATTACTTAAAACGACATTAGCTAAAGTAAAGTACACTAGATATCTATCACATTGCTTCCTCTCTCCTTTTTATAGACTTTTGAGACTTCTTGTCGACCTCTGATTGTTTCCCACTTGATTTCAGCCATTGGATCTCTCTAAATCAGCAGAATCGTCCATGTGGAGATTTGGCGCCAAAAAAGTCATTAGCAGGTTTGAGTCAATTAAAGCTTCTTGGATGATTGTGGAGGTGGAAGGGGGGTTGGTATACAAGTGGTGAGGCAGGTGGAAAGGAGTAAAGAGCAAGTGGAATGAAACCACTCTGGTTTCTGGATTTGGCGGGACAAGGAGGTACGGGATGAACAGTGGCTGGTGTTTGACTTTGTTAACCCGTGGTATTAGTATGAAGGGGGGGTTCACAATTGAGGGGTCACAGGGTATTGACAGGGGGTCAAATGTATAATGGCAGGGGGTTCTATTTGTTTGGCTGGGTTTAAAATACAAAGGGTCCGTTTGGTTTGTTCAATATCATAAGGACCAATTTTGCAATTTATCCAAACATGAGGGACTAAAACTGCCAACTCTCCAACTTTTCACAAGGACCAAACTTGCCATATATGAATAGTACAAGGACCACTTTTGATAATTTTCACTTTTTTATAAATCCAAGGACTATTTTTGACATTTGACCAAAGATTCATTCAAGGACCATTTTTGACAACTTAGAATATTTCAGGGACCTTGAATGATAAAACTCCACATTTTTGAATTCCAGGGACTAGATTTGACAACTTTTGAAACTTGGGGGACTAAAACTGCCAGTTTTGCAAACTTGATATGTTTTTCATCTGATTTTGATATTTTTGCATTTAAAGCACATAAAACACTGATTTGTGATATTTTCATCATTTTGATGCATTTCTGAGTGTTTTCAGATATTTTTGGCATTCTAAACAGTATAAAAATGATGAGTATTTAGACACTCATCAATCCCCCACACTGAGATATTGCTAGTCCCTAGCAATGTTTTGAAACTTTAATGGATTTTAAAAAACTCTTTACCAAAAGCCATCACTTCTGGAGTAGCCAATTGTTTCAGTTCAAGTAAGAACTTTGGTACAATAATAACCAAATGATTTTGAGCAAATCATAAGCTGTAAACGGATTTGATTTGTCTTTACCAAAAGCCGTTTGCTTCTGGACTAGCCAACTCTTAGATAAAATATCTTTGCTGAGCTGATTACCCATTATGGCTTTTCCACTGCCTTTACCACAAGCCATAAACTTGCGGGCTAGCCAACTCTTCACTAATTAAAGATATGGTGAGCTGAATACCATACAATTTTGGGCAAATTGCAAGCCATAAACGGATTTGAGAAATCTTTACCAAGAGTCGTTTGCTCCTGGATTAGCCAATCCTTATGTGGGTTAGACATGGCGGACTGATTACCATTTGTTGAGTAAGTGAAAAACACTTACTCCAAAAAAAAATTTTGGCCAAAAACGGGGGAATTGGGTGGATAATACATATGATAAAATTCATGAGAATTCCCCCCCACACTTAGAAATGAATATTGCCCTCAATATTCAAAGTACCGGCGGTTATGCCGAAACAAAGAACGTAAAAGGGAAATACTACGGCCATTATTTGAATTTTTTTTTTTTTTATGATTGAAAATAGCGGGGGGAAACTCCCCCACACTAGGGCGGTAGAACAGAGAAAGAAGACAGAAATATGGGTGAAAACCCATATGGTGTGTGCTATTGTTTTTGATTCCCGAGTCACTAGCTTGACTCGATCCCCGCATTCATTGGTTCATGGGGAAAGTTTGTAGATCCGGGACAACCATGGATGGAATGTCCTCTCCAAAGTAATGCTTTAATCGATGACCATTCACTTTAAAATTAGGACCATCGGGTTGAGATAACTCAATGGTGCCATAAGGGTAAACCTTAGCAATATTAAATGGACCAGACCAACGGGACTTGAGCTTTCCCGAGAATAGCTTCAATCTTGAATTGAAAAGAAGGACTCGATCACCAACGTTGAAAACGCGGTTCTTGATTTTAGAGTCATGAATCTTCTTTGTCTTTTGTTTGTAGATCAAAGAGTTCTCGTAAGCTTGATCACGAAGTTCATTTAATTCATTCATTTGAACTTTTCTGTGATCACCAGATGTCTGAATATCAAAATTTGCATGTTTTAAGGCCCAGTATGCCTTGTGCTCAAGCTCAATCGGAAGATGACATGCCTTTCCGTACACTAGCTTGTATGGAGTACACCCGATGGGTGTTTTGTAAGCTGTACGGAAGGCCCAGAGTGCGTCATCAAGTTTATCCGACCAGGATGCACGGTTTTCGCCTACTGTCCTTTCAAGAATTCTTTTAATACCACGGTTGGAAACTTCCACCTGCCCACTTGTTTGGGGGTGGTATGCAGTAGAGAGACGGTGAGTTACACCATACTTTTGCATAACACGATCAAATTGATCATTGCAGAAATGTGTACCACGATCACTGATTATAGCTCTCGGAGTTCCAAACCTAGCAAAAAGAGATTTCAAAAATTTCACAACAACTCGGGCATCATTGGTAGGTAAAGCTTTTGCTTCAACCCATTTTGACAAATAGTCAACAGCCACGAGTATGTATTTGTTTCCTCGAGATGATGGAAATGGCCCCATAAAGTCAATACCCCAGATGTCAAAGATCTCACAAACTCGAATGGCGTTTTGCGGCATTTCATTTCTTTGCGAGATATTTCCGTGACGTTGACAAGCGTCACATGCTTTGACAAAATCGTGTGCATCCTTGTAAATTGTGGGCCAATAAAACCCGGAATCAAACACCTTTTTGGTGGTGTAGTTTGGACTATGATGGCCCCCGGTGGGTCTAGCATGGCAAGCTTTGAGAATGTCAAGAGCTTCTTGTCCATAAACACACCGTCGGATGACTTGATCCGCACAGATTTTGAATAAGTAGGGGTCGTCCCAGAAATAATGTTTAACATCCTTGAAGAATTTGTTCTTCTGTTGGGTTGACATCCCTTTCACTATGAAGTTACCCGCATGGTAATTTGCAAAGTCAGCAAACCATGGGGTAGTAGAGTTTCCACGAAAAGAAACCGCATTGAGTGTCTCGAGAGGAAATGTTTCATTTATTTCCTTTTTCTCGAAAACATCTTGGTGAGGGTTTTCTAGACGGGACAGATGATCAGCAGCCAGGTTCTCAGCTCCTTTTTTATCACGTATAATGATATCAAATTCCTGGAGAAGGAGAACCCAACGGAGCAATCTCGGCTTTGCATCTTGTTTTGCAAAGAGATATTTGAGAGCCGAGTGATCCGTATACACCACACATTTGGTCAAGATTAAGTACGGCCGAAACTTCTCAAACGCATACACCACAGCTAGTAGCTCTTTTTCTGTGGTGGTGTAATGAGTTTGAGCTTCAGTCATAGTCTTACTTGCATAGTGGATAGGCTGAAAATGCTTCAAAATCACTTGCATCGCACATGAGCTCAAAAGGCAAGTCCCAGTCGGGAGCAACGAGAATGGGTGCTTCAGTAAGCTTTTTCTTTAATGTTTCAAAAGCTTCGATGCACTCAGGTGAGAAGATAAAAGGAGCATCTTTTTCAAGAAGATGGGTCATAGGCCGGGCGATTTTAGAAAAATCTTGTATGAATCTGCGATAGAAACCGGCATGACCTAAAAAACTCCTAATACCTTTGACGGTAGTAGGATGAGGTAGTTTAGCAATAACATCGACTTTTGCTCTATCAACCTCAATCCCATTTTTTGAAATCTTATGGCCAAGGACTATGCCTTCTTTGACCATAAAGTGACTCTTCTCTCAATTTAAACAAAGATTGGTGTCTTCACACCGTTTTAGCATTTTATCTAAATGGGAGAGACATGTTTGAAACGAGTCCCCAATGACCGAAAAGTCATCCATAAACACCTCCATTGTTTCCCCGATCATGTCGTGGAAAATGGCCATCATACATCGTTGGAACGTGCCAGGAGCATTACATAAGCCAAAAGGCATACGTCTGTAGGCAAAAGTTCCGTATGGGCAGGTGAATGTGGTCTTCTCTTGATCCTGTGGATCAATGGGGATCTGAAAATAACCCGAGAAACCATCTAGGAAACAATAGTATTCGTTCCCTGCTAATCTCTCAAGCATTTGGTCCATGAAGGGTAGAGGAAAATGGTCTTTACGAGTGGCGTCATTCAACTTACGATAGTCAATGCAAACACGCCATCTCGTAACCAGCCGAGTTGGAATTAACTCGTTATCTTCATTCGTGACAACAGTTATGCCACCCTTTTTAGGAACACAGTGAATTGGGCTAACCCAAGGACTATCTGAGATCGGGTAAATCAATCCTGCATCAAGAAGTTTGATAACCTCCTGTTTGATAACATCATGGATTTTTGGATTTACTCTTCTCTGATGTTGAACTGCTGGTTTGAAGTCATCCTCCATCAAGATTTTATGAGTACAAAACTCAGGGTTGATACCCTTAATGTCGGAGAGTTTCCAAGCAATTGCTTGCTTGTGTGACTTCAAGACCTTTATGAGAGCAGTCTTTTCATCTTTACTCAAATCTCGAGCAATAATGACGGGTAATTTATCATCACCCTCAAGGAATGCATACTCGAGATGAGGTGGTAAGTCCTTAAGTTCGACTTCAGGAAATTCTTCAGTTTTCTCAACTGACTTGACTTCCTTGTTATGAAGCTCGACGGGAGAGAGAGGAGGAGAAGTGTCCTGATTTAACAACTTCTCAAGAAGAAGAATATCTCCCTCCTGGTTAATCTCATTTTGATTAATCTTATCAGGAATTGAATCACTAGTGTGAGGGGTTGATGATGGATCATCATAAAGCAACTTCTCAATGAGAAGTATGTCCCCCTCGATGTCAATTGGAGCGTGATCAATTTCCCATGGAACAGAATCACTAGCCAAGTATGCTTCAGTCTCTTCCAAGATGAAGTCGCTTCCCTCAAATGGAGTGAGAGAAGGAGTAGAATTGGCTATGATAGGCTGAGAAGATGTGGTGGGATCCCCACTCACAGAATTATGAGAATAACCAAGAACTTCTTGAGAGTACTCTTCAGAAGCAACATCAATGATATCTATTCGGTTAACCGACTCAGAATCATAGTTTGCGGAGTACCTCGAAGTTTGATCAAGGTTAAAGGTGACAGCTTCATTACCAACACGTAATGTGATTTCTTGCTCAAATACATTAATGAGAGCACGGCTCGTTCTCAGGAATCCTCATCCAACAATGAGAGGAACCCGATGATCGGCATCGAAATCAACAACCACAAAGTCAGCTGGAAAATGGAACTTTCCTACTTTCACAAATACGTCCTCGGCAATGCCAAGAGGATGGGATATTGTACGATCTGCAAGCTCGAGAGTCATGCATGTAGGAGTAAGATCTGGAAGAGAGAGTTTCTTCCATACTGAATAAGGCATCAGATTGATGCTTGCACCAAGATCGGCTAAGGCAAAGCATTCAACCATTCCTGGAAATACACAAGGTAAGAGAAATTTTCCAGGATCTCCAAGTTTCTCAGTAAGCTTCTTCAAGATAACTGCTGAGCAGTTCTCGTTAAGAGGAGTTTTTTCCATTTCAAACAGCTTTTCCTTGTTGCTTAACATGTGTTTGAGAGTTGATGCAAACTTGGGCATCGGCATGATAGCATCCGCAAAGCTTATGTCAAAATGTAATTCTTGGAAAATTTGAAAGAATTTGTCCATTTGATGACTGGATTTTTCGCGGAGCTTTTGCTCATTCAAACGTGAGGGGTAAGGAATAGAAGTTTTGGATTTGGGATTTTCAACGGGAGCTACTGGAGGTTCAAAAACAACTCCTGGATTGGATTTGTGTTTCGGGACAACTTGAGGGTGGACATCATTGGTACCTCCGTTATTAGTAGGAAGTTCCTTGTCCTTTGTTGCCTCAGGTTCACTTTCCACTACCTTCGGGAGAGAAGAAGAAGAGGTAGTAGGAATAGCGGATCCATTGTATGAAACACCACTTCTGGTTGTGATCGCCTTTGCATCGCCCCTCGGGTTAGCGATCGTGTTGCTCGAAAGTTTTCCTGAGCCCGAGGGTTGATCATTTAAAGACTTCTTTAATTCAGCGATCTGACTGACCAACAACCTGTTTGTCTCCTCTTGAGACTTCATGAATTGCTTTAAAAGCTCATCAGATGTTGATACAGGAGGAGGTGGAGGTGGAGGGACATTTTGAGGCCGTATGTTCTGATTATAGCCAAAATTCCCTTGATTAGGATTCATATTTCCCTGAAATTGATTCCCTCGATTGAAAGAGTTTTGATTAAGATTTCCTTGATGTTGGAAACCTTGATTTGGTCCGGGATAGAAATTTCCTTGGTTTTGATAACCTTGGTTCATTCTAGGCTGATTCTGATTCCAGTTAGGATTCTGGTTAAAACCGGGTGGTGCCTGATAAGTGTTAGCACGGTAGTTTGGTTCATTTTGAGGACGGTATTGATTACCTCCCTGATGTGAAGTACCGGCTAGAGCATTGGCTTCAAATGGACTACCATCGGTGGCAGTACAATTGTAGTATGCATGAGGGACACCACAAGTAACACAACTCTCGACTTTCTTCACTTCACCATGCGATGGTGTCTGTGTGAAGGTCACTTTCTTTTGGTTAGCAAGAACCAAAGCCTGAACAATATCCGTGAGTTTGTCAATCTTAGCATCGGTGCTAGATGTACTCACGTGAGATGAAGCAAAAGGTCCAGCATTAGACTGAGATTGATATGTCTTTGCTCGGAAAGGGCGGACCTGAGACTTGTTTTTAATGATTTGCAAGGCTTCTTTGGTGGTCTTGCTCAGGAAATTACCTCCCGCGGAGGCATTTAAAGAGTCTTGATTAGTCTGGTTTAGACCATTGTAGAAAGTATCCATTTGCATTAACTCGGTAAAACCATGATGCGGACACTTGCGGAGCAACTCTTTGTAACGATCCCATGCCTCCCCGAATGATTCATCAAATCTTTGAGAGAATTTCATTATCTCATTCTTAAGACTTGTAGTTCGGGATGGAGGATAGAATTCGTTAACAAACTTGGTGACTAGATCCTCCCATGTCTCAATGGAACGAGGGGGTTGTTTCTCAAGCCAGTTCCGGGCTTGTCCCTCTAGAGAAAATGGGAACAGAAGAAGCTTAATTGCTTCATGTGGGACATTCTTGTATTCGATGGTAGATGCAATCTTGTTAAACCATCGAATATGTGCATGAGGATCATCCCGCTCAAAACCATAGAATTGGCTTTGGGTTACTAGATTAAGCAACCCGGTTTTGAGCTCAAAGGTATCAGCCACGATGGCTGGGACAATAATGGCATCTCCGTAACCCTCGATGGGTGCTTGGAGAAGCTCATTCATAGGCTTGTCTTCTGCCATTACGACAGGGGGTGGTGGTGGTAGACGTTCCTCAGTCACGGCTGAAGGAGCAGAACGTCCTCTACGTCTACGAGGAATATTTGCAAGCTCAGAAAGTGGACTTGTAGAACTGGAAGAACGAGTGCGCATGCACTAAGTAAAAAAATCAGTTTTCAAAACAAATGCGAGGCAAAACGACAAGTGAACTTAACCAATAATCAAAAATGAAATGGCTTCTTTGAAAAAGGTACACCAAATCACAAGGACACAAAGGCAAGTTTTAAATCTGTTGTTCGGGAACTTATTATGGTCACACCCCCAGTTAGTAGGTGTACTGCCTTGATTTGCGGTGGTTGATTTTTATGTATATATTAAGTACCACTGAAAAGACGTAGGTATAGATTTGTGCAAAGGGTTTAAAAACTTTTGGACAATATTTTTGGTATCGTCTCGTTTAACCAAATCGTGTCTCTTTAAGAATCACCTTAAAAGAAACACAAGCTAGAAAACGTTACGATTGTTTTGTTGTTTTATATTTTGTTTGGTGTTTTTAACACTTTCGGAAAAGTGTTAATGAACTTTTTGATTTATGATAACTTTACAAAAAACTTTTTACAAAAGATGGTATATGTGCAAGAATGGGTCTGAAAAAGGTTTAACACACGCTAAAGCCTCCCCGGCAGCGGCGCCAAAATTTTGATTGGTCTCCAAACAGTCAGGTTTAATCACACAAGCTAACCACTTGTGAATGGCTAACCGTAATAAACTTAAAACTGCTCAGAAACCAATGCAATGAAGATCTGGAGAATATAGTGGATTCTCGGGTCGTTAAGTCCCACGGAGACTCAATGGTGTTTCAAAACTTTCAGACGATAGAATGATTGTTGAGGACAAATTAAGCTGTAGACAACTTAAGCATACTGAAATAAGCTAAAGAATGTAAAAAAAAAAAAAAAAAAAAAAAAAAAAAACAGACTATTAAACTACAATAAGCAATTCAGCAGAATCTAAAATTCTAAATCAGCAGAAATGAAATAGAAATTAGCAACAACAAACAAATCGGCAGAATCTAAACTTCTACATTAGCAGAATCAAAAATCAATTCAGCAAACTTCAAACAGGTCAGCAGAAGCATATCAGCAGAAGCCAAAATACTGAATCAGCAGAATCAGCAAATAACACTTCAGTAGATTCAAATGCAATTCAGCAGAATCACGGATAAGTTGACTAATGTGAACTTTGAATCAAATTTACTTACTGAATATGTTATACTAACCTAAAATAAGATGAGATTAAGCTAAGTTAACAAATTTTAAGCTACTTTGATGAGATTTGTAATCAAAAATACTAACAGTTAAATATTAAGGTGATATTGAAACTGATTTTGACTATTTAACAAGTAAAGACTATGTTTTATGGTTTGACTGAGCTAATAGGTACTTAAGTGACACAGAGCAATAACAAGCAACAAATCAAACACTTTCTAAAACAGTTAACTAAGTGAAACCAAACACCCCTTCAACTAACTGTTATGAAGAGTTTAGCATTAAAACAAATGTTTAAGCCAAGAAAGCTATTAACTAACTTACATTAACTACAATGAGACAATATTAAACTAAAATTAACTTACTTTAAACACTTAAACTAAAAATTGCAAATTATGAGAAAATGCTTACAAGGTGAGTCTAAACACAGAACTGAGAACTGAGGTACAAAACCACAACCTATAGCTTCCCAAGAAGCTCTAAACCAAGGCCATCCACAATTTACCCTGCTCCAGCTGTAACCTTCATTTCCATGGAATTTTTTTATTTTTCAACTATTTTATTTGTATTTTTGGTGATTTTGCTTTTTGATTCTAAACTGATTTTAAAAGTTTCTAATAGCTTTTGAAAGCTATCTAGGAGCTTAAGTGATCTTACTCAGTCCATAAAAATAACTAACAACAACATTAGAACATTTTTAGATTTCTAACTTAAAAATGCATAAACTTGAAATATGATTAAGACTTGAAATTGATACTTGCAAAAGTTTAACAATATACTGAAATGACTTAACAAAACACTTGAAAGCTTTAAAATACACTGAAAATTGAAAATTACTTAAAATGACATTAGCTAAACTAAAGTTCACTAGATATCTATCACATTGCTTCCTCTCTCCTTTTTATAGACTTTTAAGACTTCTTGTCGACCTCTGATTGTTTCCCACTTGATTTCAGCCATTGGATCTCTCTAAATCAGCAGAATCGTCCATGTGGAGATTTGGCGCCAAAAAAGTCATTAGCAGGTTTGAGTCAATTAAAGCTTCTTGGATGATTGTAGAGGTGGAAGGGGGGTTGGTATACAAGTGGTGAGGCAGGTGGAAAGGAGTAAAGAGCAAGTGGAATGAAACCACTCTGGTTTCTGGATTTGGCGGGACAAGGAGGTAGGGGATGAACAGTGGCTGGTGTTTGACTTTGTTAACCCGTGGTATTAGTATGAAGGGGGGGTTCACAATTGAGGGGTCACAGGGTATTGACAGGGGGTCAAATGTATAATGGCAGGGGGTTCTATTTGTTTGGCTGGGTTTAAAATACAAAGGGTCCGTTTGGTTTGTTTAATATCATAAGGACCAATTTTGCAATTTATCCAAACATGAGGGACTAAAACTGCCAACTCTCCAACTTATCACAAGGACCAAACTTGCCATATATGAATAGTACAAGGACCACTTTTGGTAATTTTCACTTTTTTATAAATCCAAGGACTATTTTTGACATTTGACCAAAGATTCATTCAAGGACCATTTTTGACAACTTAGAATATTTCAGGGACCTTGAATGATAAAACTCCACATTTTTGAATTCCAGGGACTAGATTTGACAACTTTTGAAACTTGGGGGACTAAAACTGCCAGTTTTGCATACTTGATATGTTTTTCATCTGATTTTGATATTTTTGCATTTAAAGCACATAAAACACTGATTTGTGATATTTTCATCATTTTGATGCATTTCTGAGTGTTTTCAGATGTTTTTGGCATTCTAAACAGTATAAAAATGATGAGTATTTAGACACTCATCACTTTCGGCATCCAATCGTCTTCATTTGCGGGATTCGGATCGGGAACATTCTTATATACCAATATACCTGCATACGTTAGTGAACACACATACAGATATATGGTGGTCGACATCACCCAAACAACAATCGACTAATTCAAGTCAATTCAACATATCAATCAGTTCATATAAGGTATGGGAATTATGTGTTCATCAAACTCTAATCATCTAAACCTAACAATCATATCCTATAAACCTAGTCCTTCAACATAGGCAATTATATTTTTTCAGATAAGCACGTAGGATGATTAAGAAAGTCCGTTAGATGATATAAATTTGGAAACATTCTCCCCCTCAATCAATGACTCATTTTCTGAAAATTTTAAAAGCGCTGAAGTCATTGATTGAGTTTGCAAATTTTATACAAACTCTGAAACTGATTGTTTTTAAAGCAACTCATTTACCACCAAGTTTTGAAAACACCAAATATTTTTCTAAAGAATTATAGACGGAAAAACATTTATGTAGGAACAGCAGTCCTTTTGACGACATGCTTTCCTTGTTTTGTTTTTAGGATAAGTGCACGAAATATGTGAAAAAATTGTTTAAGCGTAGCACTTTCCTTCTTTGAAAAACGGGTTGCTATCTGAAATAATAGCAAACCTTAATTTGAAGCCCGGGTTACAGTCAGAAATAACTGTAAGCCATAATTAATGACATGTTTTGGAAAAAGAATATTTACACCTCCTGCTCGAACTTCATCTATGGTCCCGTGCCATTATTGAATGACATTTCTAAGACCGCAGATGTTATCGATACCAGAAGACATGTCTTTGAAAACATATTTTTGGTCTTTTTTAGATTTTCTGATTTTTATGGATTTTTGTTGGTTTTATATTTTTCTATTTTCTTTTTGAGGTTTTCTAATTTTGTATTTTGTTTTTAATAAATATATACAAAGATAGAATAGATGATATAATTTAAGAAGATGATGATACGAGTACCGAGATAAGGATATTGAGCAGCACGTCGTAGAAGAAAGAAGTCATCATCTCTTAAACATTCACCACCAAAGCTTCCAAGACTCTTGAATCGAAGAGAGAAATTGAGCCACTTGAAAGTGAGACTTTGGTAGCTTCCCCCCAAACCGTAAATCTTCTTATTGAGCAGATTCTAAGCTTTCTTTCAAGCTTGCCTTAGCCAGATGCACAAGAACGCACACCATTATCATAAAACCCGCTGCTCCTTTTAAGACCGATAATTGAGATTCTCCGATCGGGGTTATATCATCCACAAGAACAACAACAACGTATCATCCCACATTTAAATAATCTTCTCAAGTTCCATACCCACTGAAGTCTGACGCAATCCATTCCAAAAGGTGTCAAGAGACCACTTCCCCCGAGTAGTTGAATTGATGCAACCCGTCTCTTAGAATAGAGCTCAAGAGCCCGAATACACAAATAGAGTTCCAAAGAATAAATGATACAACCACCCAATGCACATTTATCTTTCCTGATGATTGTGTATGAAGCTCAAGAACCCGAAGTATCCGAATGCCCAAAGAGAGAATAACCGATACCATTGAAGAAGCAGGACGAATCACTGATTATCTCTGCGGAGGACTATCACTGCAGATGTCAACTCCGGAATAAGTGATTATATCTATGAATCACTGATTAAGCCCTCAAGTGAAACAGCTGAGCATCCCCAATGTACACAATCTCTCTCCCCTGATGATTGTGATAACATCAAAATCATCACACTCTTGTGTACCTCTTTTATCTTCAAAAACTTTCTATTACATCACTTCCCCCACGTAGTTGGAATAATAACACTAAAAGCCTTGATGAGTAAAACCTTGAGATTCTATGCGGTCATGACAATTGTCTTCCCGGGATATCTTCAATCACTTAGAAGAGTTAAGTTCATCAAGTGTACTCGCCATGAGTCAAACCTTGAGTTTCTCTGCGATAATAACATTTGTATTCCTGAGATATCTTCAATGACTTAGAAGAATTAAGTTTATCAATTTTACTCGCTTTGTGTTTAGATGTGTGTCTCCTTCCCCCTTGCTGGTTTTGACACTTCAGAATCAACAAAATATTATAAGCCCATGTACTAGAAATCATTTGAGAAGAACATCATTAGCTCAGATGTATCTGTGAGAATCAACTTGCTGCAGATTGTGAGCAAGTCTAATTGGGGATTAAATTCGACATTTCACTCTCCCCCAATTAGTGCTCTCCCCTAAACCGACAATCTGTTTGATAAATGCTCAGATTAAGAAGAAGTCTTTAGATAATTAAAAGCAACTCGTCTTTAGTCTTCTAACATGTAGTAGAGAATGTATAACCGACTGTAGACTCGACCTTCTTCAAGATTGTCCAGTTGGGGAATAGATAGTTAACATCTTCATCTCACCAAAAACAAGAACATCACCAAAAAGCATCCCAATCAACTTACATCTTGCAAATCCCCTTAAATAAAATCCCTCCCAATCAAACAAGAACAGAAAGATGTTCATCAAGGAAATCAGCAATCAGGCCGCAACGAACACATAAGATGGTAACACCAAACTACCAATCACATCAAACAAGAACAGAGAGATCGTTCGGAATCATCATGTTGATGTGTACGTGAAGCATTAACCGGAAGCACTTTGTTGATAATCATATCAGCCGGTGTGAAGATGTCAACCAACAGCTTATAGAAGAAAACTCCATGTAAAGATGACCCGATAAGATGAAGCTCGGTTCTTACATGAGTTTGGAACCATTTGACCATTTTATCTCAGAAATCAATCAACCATGCAGTAAATTCACACTTTTTCTCCCCCTCAAGAATTGCATACGGAGTTGCCATTCTTGATTGAATAAGTGAATATCTTAACCAAATGTAGTCTATTCACACTTCTCCCCCACAATATTAGCACATGATGTCTCCATCTTCATTATAGTTGAGCAAGTGGAATAAGAAAACAATCAACAGTAGCCCGGTTCACTTGATGACTGAAGCGCATGGAAAAAGTATGAAGCATGTTGATGAGAATGGTCATAATAAGAATATTTCTCTTCTTCCGAAGATAAAGCGCACTGAAACGTACACTTTTCCTTTCATTAGAGTACGAGGCTTGAACTGTTGTGTTCAAACGTCATTATCTCTCTCTTTTCAGCTCTCTTAGCAAAACATGTAATCAACCCCTTTATCATTCAGTAGGCCCTTTGTCGTGACAGCTGATGGAGAAAACCCAATATGATGAATTTGACCCTGAAGTAAACTAACCCAAACTCGTGACTTAAACTTGCACATATGTACACTAGAACAAAAAGTGGATTTGGCCACACCGAATATGTGTGACGATATACATATAGTCACACATGTTTTTTCGGCCGTGTATAACTAAAGGTCGCGCGACCATAGGTACACTATGGTCACGTGTTTGACTTTTTTTTAGTCTCTATTGCAAAAGAGTAACCAAAACCGTAACATGTGTGACTAATTAGGTACAAATTTTGTTGGTTTAATCCGTATTAGTGACCATAAACACTGTATAGTCACACAAAGCATGTTTGTTTTGGGTATTTAGTCACATACAATTAAGCATAAAGTGGCAAAAAGTGTTAATAAGTGTGACCATATGTTGTTTAAGGTGAAGAAATATGTCTTTTGTGTGACTATTGATAATCTAATGGCCACTTGAATTTTATGTTTGTGTGGCCTTTTCTAACATTTAGTCACACAAAGCATGTTTGTTTTGGGTATTTAGTCACATACAATTAATCATAAAGTGGCTAAAAGTGTTAATAAGTGTGACCATATGGTGTTTCAAGTGAAGAAAGGTGTCTTTTGTGTGACTATTGATCATCCAATGGCCACATGAATTTTATGTTTGTGTGGCCTTTTCTAACATTTAGTCACACAAATCATGTTTGTTTTGGGTATTTAGTCACATACAATTAACCATAAAGTGGCTAAAAGTGTTAATAAGTGTGACCATATGGTGTTTTAAGTGAAGAAATGTGTGTTTTGTGTGACTATTGATCATTCAATGGCCACTTGAATTTTATGTTTGTGTGGCCTTTTCTAACATTTAGTCACACAAAGCACGTTTCTTTTGGGTATTTAGTCACATCCAATTAATCATAAAGTGGCCAAAAGTGTTAATAAGTGTGACCATATGGTGTTTTAAGTGAAGAAATGTGTGTTTTGTGTGACTATTGCTCATCCAATGGCCACATGAATTTTATGTTTGTGTGGCCTTTTCTAACATTTAGTCACACAAAGCATGTTTCTTTTGGGTATTTAGTCACATGCAATTAACCATAAAGTGGCTAAAAGTGTTAATAAGTGTGACCATATGGTGTTTTAAGTGAAGAAATATGTGTTTTGTGTGACTATTGATCATCCAATGGCCACTTGAATTTTATGTTTGTGTGGCCTTTTCTAACATTTAGTCACACAAAGCATGTTTTATTTGGGTATTTAGTCACATTCAATTAATCATAAAGTGGCCAAAAGTGTTAATAAGTGTGACCATATGGTGTTTCAAGTGAAGAAATGTGTATTTTGTGTGACTATTGATCATCCAATGGCCACATGAATTTTATGTTTGTGTGGCCTTTTCTAACATTTAGTCACGCAAAGCACGTTTCTTTTGGGTATTTAGTCACATCCAATTAATCATAAAGTGGCCAAAAGTGTTAATAAGTGTGACCATATGGTGTTTGAAGTGAAGAAATGTGTGTTTTGTATGACTATTGCTCATCCAATGGCCACATGAATTTTATGTTTGTGTGGCCTTTTCTAACATTTAGTCACGCAAAACATGTTTCTTTTGGGTATTTAGTCACATGCAATTAACCATAAAGTGGCTAAAAGTGTTAATAAGTGTGACCATATGGTGTTTTAAGTGAAGAAATGTGTGTTTTGTGTGACTATTGATCATCCAATGGCCACATGAATTTTATGTTTGTGTGGCCTTTTCTAACATTTAGTCACACAAAACATGTTTCTTTTAGGTATTTAGTCACATACAAATTAAGCATAAAGTGGCCAAAAGTGTTAATAAGTGTGACCATATGGTGTTTTAAGTGAAGAAATGTGTGTTTTGTGTGACTATTGCTCATCCAATGGCCACATTAATTTTATGTTTGTGTGGCGCTTTCTAACATTTAGTCACGCATCGAATTAAGCAAACTGTGACCAAAAAGTGTTAATAATTGTGACTATATGAATCTTTTAGTCACATATAAGAAATCAATATATATCAAAACAAATTCTAACATATAAAAATATATTCAAATACAATAAAATTGGAATGTATATAAAATTGTAATGTCGTACATAATAAAATTCTCAATAATTTAACGACTTCTGACTCTTGATCTTCTTAGCTTCCTTTTGCATGGTATGACTAGAGACGTAGTGCTTCGTATTTAATTTAGGTGCAGTTCTGTTCTCACCAATCAGTTTTATGGTACTTGGTGGTGTTACCTGTAGGAAACAAAAGCCGGGGTATCAAACACTGAATTAAATATGAAGAATGATATATGTAGGTTTATAAAACACATGCATCTATGTACCTTTTCATCGAAAACCACTTGATCCTTTGGCCATGCATAAAAACCACCTACTGCATCCTTAACTGTTTTGAGACCGTTACTTCCTACATCTGGTATGCACGCTGCATCCACTAAAGATTTTTCAATAGATACTCTGTAGCAATCCTTTGGGAGTGGTTTGTTATGAAGCATTTGTTTTCCATCAGTTTTGTACACGGTACCCTCCGCAATAATAGTTGATTTCTTTAAGTGCCACAGTCTGCACTTAATTACCTAAAAAGATAATTTTTTGCATGTATATATGTATCAGTAATTAATTAAACTAAAGAACATATGAAAATGTTTAAATACATACTTGTGGTAGTACTGTTAAGGGAGACTCCTCTTCTTGTGATCCAGAAAGTTGACGTGAAGAATCCTTTCGTTTTGATCTAGTCGATTTCTTAGATGCGACAGATTTAACAGTTTCCTATATGTATAATACACGGTAAATAAATAATGTATGTAGAATTCAAAAATCCCAGGGGGGGTGATTTATTACTTACACTTATTTGAATTTCCTTTTCCAAAGTTGCAAGTCCATTAGACTTCTCAATTCTCGCAACTTTCTCACGTCCAGCAACACGTGTTCCGGCATCCTCATCAGCACTGCTATTTAAAAGATTAATGTTCACCGGAGACACCTGAAATATAAATTGTTTAAGAAGACTGAAGCAGTATTTAAAAGGGTAAAAAAAAGATGGAATGTTACTTTCTTATGTCTTACTTCCGTTTCTGTCAATGGAGTTGAAGTTGACTGCAACTGCCCCCTTTGTGCAGCCAATTGTTTCATCAAATCCTGTATTACCGCCTCTTTTTCTTGACGTTGGCGCCTCTCATCATCAAGTTCACTTTGAAGTAACACCACTCTTTCATCAGATGCTTGTCTGATTCGAGGCAGATCAAAATACCTCTTGTAGGTTACTCCACCTCCCACTCCTCTCGCATATCCTCCCTTTTCCTTACCTAATACAACTGTCATGGCATCAGTGCCATGATCAAGCTTCAAGATTCCTTGTTTGATCTTGTCGTCCGTTTCTTTCTGCACACACAATATGGGAAATAGGTTATTTAATTCTACCAGTATTAACTTGTAACTAAAAGTATTAACTAAAACACTACCTGTATTAACTTATAAATAACAGTTTTAAGTAATACAGTAGCAGTATTAACTAAAAGTATTAACTAAAACACTACCTGTATTAACTTATAACTAACAGTTTTAAGTAATACAGTAGCAGTATTAACTTATAACTAAACAAACATAATAATAAAATTTGCAGTCAAACTTACAAATTTTTCTCCCACTGATCTGATATCATCATCGTGATATTCTCCGTCTTTTTTCACCCTTCCTTTCAACCACAGCGTACCACGCGGTGGTTCTTCATCTGGTTCAATTTCTTTACTCTCGATCTTATAAACATCAAATACATACAAATGTAAGATAAACGAATATAAACGAAACTATGATGCTATTAAATGCAAATGTAAATGTGCAAATGTTTACTATTACCATTTTTTCTATCACACGGGCGTATCCACCTCGTCCCATTGTATGATCATAAACAGACTTGGAACGCGACACTTTAGCTTTTGCTGATCTCACCTTGCAACACAAAATCATACGGCGTTTAGATGTAGTAATGCTGATAGTATACAACTAATACATATGGAAACATATGAAAAGGTGAAAGATATTTGAACTTGAATAAAAATGAATAATTAACACCTTGTATTCCTCGCTGGCTGTGTAGTTTACAAAATTAACCCAATCTTTGGCTTTTATAATTGCACTATACTTTGCCGGGACTTCATTTAGTTTTGAAAGGGTATTTTGGTTGGGCAATATGTAGTTTTGTATCAATTTCATTCTGAAATTCCTTAGAAGTTGACCAAGACGATTCATTATCAGCTTTCTGACCGTCAAGTCAACATCAAAATATCGCTGCAAAGATTAACAAATTGTTGTTAATTAGTTGCACATACTGTAAATGCAGAGATAAACTTATTAACACCTTGTATCTACGACAGCCAAGCCACTACTAGTTAAAAAAAAGTATATGTGTACCGTGATTTCGTCCCACATTTTATCTCTTGCTTCTGAATCAACCTTCCTCCAGGTTAGAATCCTGACACCTATATGCTCACGAACCAAATCACCCAAAAAACTTGAAAACAATGCTCTGTTTTTTCCAGATAACCTATCCAGTGCATCGAAGGTTACACTGACCTTTATTCCGTCTGTTTTTCCATATTCCCTGCGAAACTTAGCGAACCTAGTTATGCCCCTCTTAACAACATTCGCATTTGAATGGTTGTTTCCAGCATCCTCACCCTCATCTGAATACGTCTCTGATTCATATTCTAAAGTGTTTTCAATTTCACGATCAGAATAAACCAAATCATCCGGATAATTGATTTGCGTTGACATGATTCGTCAGAAGTAATGTGTTAAAGAAAATTAGTAAACTTAATTGGTAAATAATGGTGTAAAAATTGAAGTTCTGGTTGTTTTGCTTGAAGCCTGATTTATTGGAGTAAAAATAGGGCTAATGATGGGGCAGTTTTTCAATTAAGGAAACCATAATTTCCAAAGTAATTTTAAAAATTTTGGCTAAAATTTGGCTCCAAATTTGATAATTTTAAAATGTGGCTCCAAATCAAACAATTTTTGAAACCAAAAACACCCCTGACAGAAATGGTGCTTACCCACAGTCCCAAACACTCATATTACTTCAAACCAGCTGTGTCAAAAACACATATAACTGCAGATACACTAAAATCACCACATGGCGCATACAAATGAACAATCAAAAGCTAAAAATGGACTTAAAGCAACTAATTAAGCAACTATAACTAATAAGCAGTTCCAGATAAACAATTAAGCACAAAAATAGGCAATCATGTTTCTTCAGGTCAATCATGTTTCATTGTGGCTGGCGTCCGTTGGCGTCACGTGTATATATAGTTTCTGTTAGAAGCTATATATAATCATTGGTCCCTATCATACACCCGTCCCAATGAATCATGATTGGCTCGAAGATGTTAGGCATCTGTGTATATAGTCGTAGTAGAATGGGCTGGAATTTGACATCGAATAAGAATGGGCTAGAAGAAGTTAATACTGGCAGTGCTAAGTTAATACTGTCAGTGCTAAGTTATTGAATAGTATGTTTCTTATTTAAAAAGTACATACAATTATATACTTTATTACAACGTATAACTTTTTTTGTTACTTGGATTCCACAGGTTTTTTATCATCACAGTGAACGTGACATTCAAGGACGGGAAACATCGTACAAAAACATTGCAAACGTTGATGCACTAGCAGTGATTCAATAGCTACATTGTATATTCGATTAACCAATATTGTATTCGACATATGTATTTATTTGCGAGAAGTTACGATATCGTGTATGTTAATGTAATATTATTTATCTGTATGTTAAGGTACTTAATTTTTAAGGTGATTCTACCAAATATTTTGTATGTATTTAATCAAGGGTTTAGGTCATAAAATAGTTGCGTACTTTTTCAAATGTACCGTTTTGGTACGTAATTGTTGTGTAAAATTTACATATTTGCATATATACCCAAAACATGCTTAAGTTGCATTGTACATCATGCATTAAAAAATTGTATTATGGAGAAATATGAAACTTTTTGAGTTTTAGTGGGTATATATGCAATGCTCCCATAATACAAGCTAAAAAAATAAAACAAAAAATCCTTCCCTTAATTAATAGTAATCATTGCAGTTTTGAGAAACGTGACATATTACGGCTACACTTAATCACATAGTAAAGCAAAATATTCAAGTCTATTGGTATGTGCTAAAACACATACCTTTTCTTTATCAAAACTGACCCAAAACAACCAAGAAAGAGCCGTTTATTGCTAATATTTGTGGTTTTCTTGAGTTTGTGTATGTGCAGGTATGGATATGTAAAAACACGCAAAAAGGACTCAAATCAGACGTAAATCCGAGCACGAGAGATTAAGAGAGCTTAAGCTGAGCCGGAAGGTCAGAATTATGCATTTTTAAAGATTTCTAATCTCTGAGGATGATTTGTGAAGATTTGATCAAAGTTTGAAGAAATGTCAGAAATGGCCCCTCAAGTTTCAGTATTTGTCAAAAGTGGCCCTTGAAGATTTAGAAATTTGCAAATCAGTCCCTAGATGATTGAAGATTGTCAAGAGTGGTCCTTGGAAGATAATTTCAGAAGTACATGATTAGTCCCTTGAAAATCCGAAATTGCAATTTTAGTCCCTATGGTTACTACTTGGATCACACTTACTACTAATCCAATGTTAGTCCAAGACCAATCCATGATCCAATATCCATTACTAATACCCTTGGCCCAACAATCCCTTGATCCAACCCAAAACCCGGCTACATAATCCACCCGTCCACCCTTTATTAATCCCCACTACCCGAATCCACCACTTACCCGAAACTTAACCCAAGTCAACCTCCTAACCGGTCAAACTATTTTGAAAAACAATATTTAAAACCAAACGCGCCCCCAAACAGTGACCATCTTCCCCATCCCAAACACCACTATTCACCCATTTACCCAAACACAAATCATTGTACTAAGCATCTATCCTTACATTCTAGAAGCTCTGACCTGTCAGAGGAGCAGCACACGTGGACATTTGGCACCACTCTATTGGCCGTGACACATCACAAGTGCAAATGGAGGACAGTGATTGGCTAAGGTGATCATGGATTGATATGTGGCTAAAAATAGCCTTCTAGCATCTTCCCAAAGGAATCCAAGCAAGACCTCCACTTCTGCTATAAAAGAAACCTTGAGCTCACATTTGTAATCGTCCAATTCCTTAAGTCTTAGAGGAATTTTGACCTCTTTATTTCCTGTCATTATTACATGTTTTCAGTAGTTTTATGATTGTAATTTCAATTCAAGCTTTGTAATCCCATTTTGTTAATGCAAATTTCTTATTTACACATTTTCTTCTCAAATCTGATTTCAAAGCTTTTCAGTGTTTAAGGATCATTGATTTCTGTTCTTGGTAGCTCACATAAGCTTTTGCAAGCTTATGTGAGCCTGTGGTGGTTATACTTAAGCTTAATCTCATGTTTTTGCAAAAGTCAATAAAAGTCAACTCGGGTAAAAGTTGAGAGTCAAATCAAGTTTTGGGTAAATCTCTGGTGTTAATCTGTTTAATAGTTCAGTTTAAGGTTAATCTTCTCATTTTGATTCAGTAACAAGTTCATTTCATCAGTTTTCAAAGTTTAGTTTCTCAATAAGCTTGATAAAGTAGTGTTTGGTTTAGAGTTTGAAACTGTTCTAGAGGTTATATTGCAGCAGTAGATCAGTTAGTCTAGGCTTGCTTTAGTTATTGCATTCATCCCTGTCATTGCTTTGTTGCCTTTTGCACTTATAGTCAACTTCATAAGCTAGTCACTGCTTTTAGAAGTCAAAACTGTGTCCTAAGTCAGTTTTATGCAGATATTGCAGTCATTGCACAGGGTCCATTACAGCTAATTAGGGTCTGAAATTTGGTGTAGTCATAGTATGCTAGGTGGTCTTGAGGACTGCATTTCAGTTTTTCACATTTGCTTCTCTGATAAGCTGATGCATAAGCCCAAAGTAGGGGTCAGTTCACTGATTTACTAGAGTAGCAGTTGCATTAAATCTTAGGTATAATGCTTATTAGCTGTTAGGAGTAGGTGCTTTAAGTTGCTTTAGAGTAGATTTGATGTTATCCAGCTTCTGTAGCATTTTGGTTCACTCTTGAGCTTATTTGCTTATTTTTTAAGTGCTTATTTAGGATCAATTTCATAGCAGCTTCAGATTCTCCTACATAGGCCCTAGTTTTTATATTTTTCCCAGCTTTAGATTAATGTTTTAGAATTTCCCTGAAATTTTCATAATTTTTGGACATTGTTTGCTATTTTTCTAGATTAAATTCAGTTTTTAATCATTTTTAATTAGCTTTTATTGCATTTAATTGAGAAAAAGTTCCAAAAATTAGTTTTTCAATTTTAATAGTTTAAGATAAATATAAAAAGCTTAAAAAAGATTTTTCCATATTTTTCTCCTTTTATTTGGTATTTTTCATATTTTAAATTAGATTTAAATAGTATTAAATTCATAGAAAATAGGAAATTAATCTGAAAAATATAAAAATAGTTTTGAAAAGTCTTTTATGATATTTTAGATTTTTAGAAAGTAATTCCATATTTTTCCCTCTCTCTTTGATAATTTTTAGATAATTAGTTTATTTTTATTAGTTAATATTTAGTTTTTAATTAAAATAAAATCAAGAAAATTCCAAAAAAAAAAATAGTTTTAATTCATATTTAGTTTTCTAATATCATTTTTAGAGTAAAAGTCATTTTAGGTTATTTTTAGGATGTAGAATAGTCGTATTTGCTTTTTAATCGCGTTTCGTTTAATTTCCGTTTTTGCGTTTTAGCGTAGAATTGCGTAGTTTACTATTATTCTTAGGATTTCCCGTAGATTATATGTTCCTTTTACTTTCCTTATCCCGTAGTTTAGAATATATCATCTTATGCCCCTTTTCTTATTCGAATCCCGATATTTGAGACGTGAGTTGTTTACTCCATTCATCCCTCGTTGGGAGAACGACCCGGGAAATACATTCCTTTGTATTTCTTCGGAAAATATCTGTACGAAAATGAATTATCAAAATGGCGCCGCTGCCGGGGAGGGCTTGTAGCGAGTTTTCGTATTCCGTCTCGTGTCGTGTGCATTTGAATCGTTGATATTTGTACATATCTCTTTTATAAAAACCCAAAAAAAAGATTTTCCTTTTCAAAATTAAAAAACCCAAAAATATTCTTCGTGTATCCTCTTAATCCGATAATTCTTTTCTTTTACCCTCTATATGTTTAATTCTGACGGAGACGTTTTCTTTGAACAACGTGCTTTTCTGAACAACATTGAAAAATTTGCAGCCTCGTTAAAAATTTTGAAACATAATCTTGATGAACCCTTGATTCCTACTCCCTCTCCGGTGAGGGAGATGGAACATGTTTCTGAGCCCGAGGTGACTTTCGTTCAAGAACCCGAGCCTATCACGGAAATGGCTAATTCTTATCCGGATAAATCTTCGATTTATCAGCTCATGTGTATATGGTGCAGCGGACCCGAATATGGTGGAAATTGTCCCGCTTGTAGTGATGGAAAATCAGGAACCGAGTTTCACCATAATCCTGACTATGAGCCAACCAATTTTCCTAACCAACCTCTGTACTATGAGCCAGAATCCTACTCTTGTGAGTATTGTGGTGGTCCTCACCAAGGTTTTCATTGTCAAGTTCAATTTAACAACTCAACCTTTGGTTATGAACCTTACCCGTATTCGTCACAACAATCATACTGTTGTGAGTATTGTGGAGGTCCGCACTTTAATTCCGATTGTCAGATGCAGAACCCGATTGCTTACGAGCAAGTTTCTTATGACTATTCCTATGACCCACCTCCACAATACCAAGAAATTCAACCACAATACCCGCAAATTCCTCAAGATAGTTTCCAAAGATGTATTAATACACTCGAAGAATTTATGGATCCTCATCAGAAAACGTATGGTGAATTACTTGCCGAAGATCGAGCATCTCGCAACGAAAGATCTATGTTAGAACTACTCGAAGAAGAAAAACGAGCAGCTCAGATTGAAAAGTGTCTTGAAGAAATACGAATTGAGGAGCAAGCACTTGCGAGACGTGCCCGATGGCTCGCGACTTGCATTGATGATGATGATGATGAGGATTCCATCCAAATGAAAGAATACTATGAAAGTTTGTCGGCTGAAACCACTCCCGTTCCTGAGCCTTGCATTTCCGACTCTTCCCCTTCACTCACGCCGGTTGAGAGAAGTGACGTTCTTATGGAAGGAGTCGATGATTCTATTGTTACGAACATTGTTGAACCCGTTGACTCTTTCACAATGGGGGATGAGCCTCTTAGTACTATTCCGGAAACGGAAGAGTCTAGTGTTGAGATCCTTATCCCAATCCCAATTGAGTCTGGGGTTGTTGATATTTGTGATGAGCCTTCTCTTGATAATTCAAACGATCATGTTGAGATGTTCTCCGATTCCGATGACGATTCTTATGGAGACATCGATTTCGTTGACGATTTACCTTCTGAGCCCGAGCCAGAAGAAGAAGAGATTGAGCTTAATGATATTGAGATCGAGGATCCAGTACTACGTGAAACATTGTCAAATGTTTATCTTCTCATTTCCAAGATTGAAGCCTTGAACGATAATTCGAGTTCACATCCTATCTCCGTTAAAGATAGCGATTTCTCTCCCGAGCTTGAGAGATTCCGATTTGATGAAGAGATTAGTGGCAATCCCACTATTGATGATGTTTATCCTCCGATTCTCGAGCGATTCTATTTTGACATTGATGAGAGCAAAGTTTTGAACGAGATTTCTGATACTCCAACAAATGACCCGATCATTGAGGAGGCCGACTCATTTCTTGCTATTGATGACCCAATACCACCGGGTATTGAGGATGTTGTTATGAATGATCCCGACGGGGATATGATGTTTCTTGATGGTCTTCTCGACTCTCCTTCTTCTTATGAGTCCACCATCACTTATCCCGTTGAGCCCGCATGTGAAGACAAGATCTTTAAACCCGGGATATTTATTGATGAGTTCTTTGTTAAAACCGTTGTTAGTGATAAGGATCCTCTCTTGGATGCCTTCATTGTTACATTTACACCTCCTTACCATAAGCTCCCATCTTTCTTGGAGTTTTCTCACTTTGATCCGTCATTCTTTCGTCCACCCGCAAAACCACCGGATGATGGATCATTCTTTCATGATATACCATTTGTGCTGATGCCCGACATTTTCTTCACCACCCAACCCACCCAGTCTCATTCCTTCGGGAATGAGGACACCGTTTTTGACCCTGGTATCTCTACCACTTTCTTCCCCAAGGACAATTGAATTCGGGGACGAGTCAGGCTAGCGACTCGGTTATCAAAAACAGTAGCGCTTCGTGGGAGGCACCCCATGCTTATCTCTATCTTCTTTCTATTTTCTAATAAGTGACGCGAAGGGGTCTGCCTCTTCGATTTCTCGTGTTTGGTTGTTTGTGATGTTGTGTGTAGGATGTTCCCGATATGAAGACTCTCGTGCTCGAAGTTTGTCATTTCTCCACTCGAGTTTCATGATCGATGCTGATGGAAATCCGATATCCTAATCTTATCGACTAACGTTTATCTTTGAGCATACTTTATAAACGGCTTTTAGATTTTCGTGATACCCTTGCTTTAAACATTGAGGACAATGTTTCGTTCTAGTCTGGGGTAGGGTAATCTTCGATTTGATTTGACCGCACTTGCTTATTTCTGTTGTGTTTCTCTCGTAACCCCGTTTTTCCTTAGAAATTGAAAAACTGTGCAAAAATGTGAAAAATTTAAAATTTTTGTAAGCTTTTGTTAAGTCTTTTTGATTGAATAGTTTTGCTAGTCTCTTAGATTAGAAGCTATAAAATGCGAATTCTAGCTCTCAAGGCCAAGATTTTGCAAGTTTCCCTGAGTGACTTTAAATATGCATGACTTGATTTCATTAGACGAAACATTTGCTAGTTAATATATGTTTTGACTCCTTGATTGACTTTCCGCTGGTGAGAGTAGGAATAGAATTCTGACTTGACCGGGCGTGTTGAGCCCTAGCTTGTTCCCTTAACCATAGATAATCTAAAAATTATCGGCTAAGCATCTGCAGATCTCATTACTTGGGATTTTAAATTTGCAGAGATCGAGAAATGATAGAGTTACTTATGAGTTTAGATGCTAAGCGTGGAGTAGTTGGTTCTCTTTAGAGCCCATCGAAGGTACTTATGGCTTTTTGTTCCCACAAAATTGTCTCACCCCATATCTGTCATAATAATTAGAGATGTTGAGTTTTTGGCGATGGTTAGTTCTTTATCTTCTTAAGAGAATCTTTGTTTGAAAAATTGGGTACACATCAAGGATCCGTAATAAATAATGAATAAGTGCTGAGTATCAAGTAATAAGTAATAAGTAAAGTTGTGAGCTGCGGTGTCGAGATCGGACCCTTGGATCTTTAGCCGGGATTGAATGAGGTCTTAGCCTAACCAGCCGGGATTCTCATCTCATGAAGCCTATAGTCTTGGAATTACCCCGTGAAGCTCCGTGGTTCACAGCTCATATAAATAAAAGTTCATGTGCAAAAAAAAAAAAAAAAAAAAAAAAAAAAAAAAAAAAAAATGAAAAATGTTGAAAAGTGAAAATTTGAAAAAATCAAAAGTATTAGTGAATAAAATTCCTTGATGTGGACCTCATTTTTACGACAATGGTTCTTGAGAGAAGGCGGATAACTAATTATCGACTTAGCTTTGTATCTTTATCGGAATAAAAGTTATCGAAACGAGAATTTGAAGAAATTCATTTCTCACAAAAATAAAAAATCTAGAGGAAAATAGGAAAATGGGAGCAAAAGGTAAGTACACAAGTAACTTCCATGGGTAGTGTTAGCATCTAGAGTCGTATGTAACAATGATTTCGATTTTACGCTTAGTTTGGGACTTGTGAAAAATCAGGGACGATGTATTCTATCCATATGGTCACTTCACGCTGTGTTGTGTTTTCTACTCTGTGATCCTAACGTGTCGTTTGAAAAATGTTGGAGTTATT